>BLKR01014947.1:0-147357 GCA_011170035.1 Teleogryllus occipitalis | reverse complement strand
TATATATATAGATATATATATATATATATATATATATATATATATATATATATATGGGCGAAATTTTGAATCATGCCCGACGTTGACTGGTGCGAATTTGAAACAAGCCTCGTCTTTCTATTTAAAAACAAGCCCCACTTGGAGCGACATTTTGAAACATAATTATTACTGATAAATGTGATTTGGGCGCCCGGAAAAGGTTACATTTGAAACCTAATGATTATGTAATTTAACTATCTCTTATTCCAATGCTGTGCTAGCTCAGTTAATTGGGGTTCGAAGTTCATAATTGTTGCTACTTACTCTGCAACCAATTATTCAATCACTATATATATATATATATATATATATATATATATATATATATATATATATATAATGAGACGAGCTCGGATATGCGCTCAGGTAACGGACCGGGCCATATACAAGAATTCCAAAATGACATCTTGGCGGTCCGCTAATTTGAACGCGGCGCAACAACTACGTCACTCTCTGATGTCGGCCGCGGCTACGTCGAGCGTAACACAAGACCACGAATAGGAAATTAGAAAGATAAGCTTGGGAACGAGGTATTGTTATTGGCCGGTATTCGAAAAACGAGGGAAGCCAGCGGAAAGAAATTTTTTCCGTTGAAAGTTCGAGGAGTATCAGAAAAATCTCGGAGGATGACATATCGCTGCGGAACGCGCCTCACAAATCGTGTAAAAACCGGTATAAATGGCGGTTAGGGAAGAGAAACCGATCGCGAGTCTCTAGCAGCGAGCTTCAAACGAGATAATTTCATCCGAATACGTGAATAGAACGATCATTACACTCGTTTTGTTGATGAATAACGACGGAGAAGAAACGTGTATCAGTGGGAGCGAATTACGTGAATTCCGCGAGGGCTGAATCGGACTCTTTTCCGGCGTACATCGAACAATATTCTGCATCACATCACTGAAGCGAGAAGCCAAGGATATCCACTCCCAAAAACACCGCCAGAGAAGCATTGTGTTGGGGAAGGAAGACGGGCACAGAGGCGAGGCCGAGGCACTTATCGGCCGAGAAGATTGGTACGGGAACGCAGCGGAAGGAGAGGCGGAGGAGCGTGGAGGCCAGGCTACCCCGAAGCATCGCCGCCGCGCGCCGCAGCGGCCAGTGCAGCGAGAGCCCCGGGAGTCGCACAGGACGCGGTCGCCACTCCCCAGCGCCGAGCCGCGGTTCGCAGCACTCGACGAGGCCATTTCACGTAAACCCCCATCAGAGAAGCGTGAGTACCCATGCGGCAGAACGGTCGCAGAAACGAAAAAGGTGTAATCGAACAATGTTAAACCACACTATTCTTTTAAAGCTTTTCAAATATTACGCATTTCAAGCCACATTTGTGAATGCCGGCGTGTGGAACTCTTGAATGAAAGCTATGTTAAGAACATAAGTGATTAATTTGTTTTTACAAGGGGTAGCGATAGCTGCTTTGAATATGCATTTCCGAGCACGAAGGTTGTGTTTTAAATGTGATTATTTGTGAAGGGTTGTTATTTTTGTTGAATTTGTGTGTTGTTTTTTTTTTTTTGTTTGTTTCTTGATTTTAGAATATACCGCATTGTATACCAGAGCCACAAGTGTTTTTCTTTGAGTGTAAGCTGGCCCGTATTCCCCGCCCAAACGCATTTTCAGACATTAGCCTCGTCCAGGCAAACGATTTGAAACAATGCGAGAGGTCTGACGTCGGGACGGCAGTGTCTGTCGAACGAACCCGGTAACGCCCACGCGGTCATACACACCCTTAGGACTAACGACTCCTTCTCGCAACAGAGTTGTATTATGCGCGGCGCGTCGGAGGGAAGGCCACGACGTGTGTTCCGTTGCAATATATATATATATATATATATATATATATATATATATATATATATATATATATATATATATAGGGACGTACCTGGCAATGCGGGTGCGTTCCAATAAATTTAGTTGTGTATAAAGGGGTGCAGGTACTCTTGATTCGTGAACGGGTCCCTGAGGGTTCATGCAAAACAAACATTGAAAAAACACAAGGGTTGCTGGATATTAAACAACCAATTTATTGTATCATAATGGGCTTCGCACATTAATCCCCAAACCGTATTATAACCTGTTTTGGTATCAAAACTATAAACTAAGGCCTTTTCTCACAATACCTTTACCGCACATAACCCGCTCTAGTCTTCTCGGGTGATAATCCCCAGGTAATGTCCATCGGCTACCTTCGGCTCGGCTTGGCTCGGCATCCCTTCTGCTGGTCGGCCATTTTAGTGGGGGCAGGGAACGAAGACCTTGCACCATGCGACGCCACCACTGTTTCAACTCCGAGTATTATGGTGTTTTTGAATCAGACATTCACAATTCACCGAACATACAAACGAATTGTTAACTGACCTCAGATTCCCACTGTGGCACTGATGCACGACACAGTTCGTTAGTTCTTGCCCGTTGGTGTTATTACAGTACCTTGAACACGTGGCGAGTCCCCGTCGTCATCAACCTCACGTGCGTATGTTTCTTCCCCCGCTATGATTTCTCACCTTCTAGTTCCTTTCCCTGTATTTCACTGTTCGACATCACACCTTTAGCATTCCGTTCACTCTCTTACCTCGTTCTTTCACTCCTGTCTCACTTTTCCCGTCACACAACACGCCTCCACTAGCCTCTAGCCTCCTTCTCCTCCCCGACCATCCACCTTCCTCCTCTCTCGTCCCGTCTCGCCAACCTCTGGCGCTTCCCGCGACTGACTCGTTATCAACAACGCGGTCGGCTTTCCACTGCTGCGCCCGCGCTATTCAAACTTAGCTTTTTGCAGAAGCGCGGCGCGTTTCAATATATATATATATATATATATATATATATATATATATATTGAGACGAGCTCTAATATGCGCTCCGGCAACGAACCGGAACCCCATGCGCGAACGCCCGAAAACCATCGCGGGGGTCAGCCATTTCAAACGTGGCGCGGTAACCACGTCATCGCCCGACGTCAGCCGCAGCCACGGCGAGCGGAACGAGAGGTCGCCAATGGGATAGTGGGAAGATAAGGGTTGGAAACCGAATCTTGCGATTGGCCGACTTCTAAAAATCGAGGGAAAAGTCTCCGGGGGAAAGTTTTTCCGTTAACCAGAGACACAGTTTTCGAGAGATTTCCGAAGGAAGCAGATCGAATGGTCGTCTAGAAATCTTCCGAATGATGAAGGTAGGAGAGTTGCCTGTAAATCTCCGAGAATGACAGATTTGGAGAGAGGACGCGCTACCAGTAAAATCTGAACGTGCGGAAGCGACGGAGGCGGGGAAGAAACTGCTCCCGAGCCATTTTTCTCAAGAACTGTACGCGAGAAACGGCACTGCGCTACATTCATGAAAGGAAGATCTAATTAATGGGTCGAGATTCACCGACGGTGGAGTAAAACGCACGAGCGGAAGGGAGCCACGAAGTCCAGTGAGGACGACGGATCCGGACACGGCGTCCCTCGTATAATCGTTACGCCGCCACTACGGCGCATCGCTGAGGTGGAAGGCCGAGGCGACATCCCTTCTACAACACGGCCAGAGAAGCGAGTGTGTTGGAACCAGAAGACGGGCGTGGGGGCGCGGCCGCTCTACATAGCGACCGAAGAAGATTGTACGAGCTCAAGACGGGCAGAGGTCGCACCGCGCGAGACGCGGATCGCCCAACGGAACAGCGCAGCGAGCAGCGCGACGGGAGGCCGAAGTTCGCCGCGGAGCGGGCTGCCGTTCTTAGCGATAAGCCACCGAGGTCCCGTGCACTGCATTAGCCGAGGTCGGGTTACGTGTGCCCCAATCGCCGAAGCGTGAGTAGCCGTGCGGTATGCTGACCGCAAAGGCGAAATGTTTCAGAAAAATGTAATTCAAAATGTGTGGCTAGAAAGTTCATGTCGAACATTGCGATAAAATTAGATTCGAGCCACAATCGTGGACAAGAGTAAACTGAAAGGAAGCGTTTGAGTACAGAAGTTGTAAGACTTGCATGAACAATTAACTTGTTCAAATTCTTTAATTAATTGACTATAGTTATGATCACGTAAAGAACACGAAATTGTTGATCATATTTAAGTGTGAATAGAATTGCCATTTTGCTTTGTATTCAAGTGTGTGAGTGTTCGTCTCTAGAAAAGTTCCAGAATACATGAGTATATTTACCAGTGTCACTAAAGTGTTTCCTTTGAATTTGAACCGGCCTGTGTTCTATCCATTTCACTACACCCAATATTGGTCTAGAGGCAAACTGATTCCACAACCTGACAGGCCTGGCGTACACGGCAAGAGTAATAAATTTCATATTGGTGTAATTAGTCATAAATGAGTACTAAATACTCGTATTAGTTTGAATCGATTGTGCTCATTTTTTAAATTTGGTTGTGCCAGCTTGACAGTTACGCCAGCACAACCACACTTATTTCATAAACGGCTAGAGTAATAAATTTAATTTTGATGTAATAAGTTAATAATGAGTAAAAAATATTGTATTTGGTTTGATGTAATTGTGCTATGGTTATTGTGCCAGCTTGACACACCCTCTAATTCCTTCTACGTTTGTTTGCTTCGTGCTTTTTGGGGGTCAAATTTTTGTCTCCTATCTTTTGTAGTTCGTGTGCCCATCTTGTCCGTTGTCTCATGGGCCTTCTCCATCCAGTTTGGTGGTTCCAAGTTGTTGTTCACGTCCAATTTTCTTGATATTGTCTTATTATTTGTCCGCCCCATTTCCATTTCAGTCCTCCTGCTTGTATTTTTCCGTCTTTCATCTTTAACTTTTTTAACGATTTCCTGGCATGTTTTCCTGTCTTTAAATGTCTCAACAATGTTTTCCTGTCTCAACATTTTTCTCTCCATTGACATCTTAGAAGTTTTAGTTTCTGTGCCAATGGTAGGAACCATGTCTGTTAACCTTTTATTACAGTAGCTAGTATTCACTAGTATAGTCAATTATAACTTTTTTTATTTCAAGGCTTGTTTTTATCCATTAATAGGAGATTTCACAACTTTTTACATGTTTGTGCGATTCTTATGTCATCAGTTTGCTTTTTTGCAAGTTTTTTGAAGTCCTACTGTTGAGCATTCTCTGTTTAGATCTATTATTCTTTCTAGTAATTTTGCTGATGTGGACATTCGGTTGATCTCGTCTGCTAATCATAGGTATTAGTCGTCTTCCTTTAATGTTTATTCCTGCCTTTTCATGTTCACTCTTGATGAGGTCTTCTCTTTTTCCGTATATTTTCGTTAGGATGTTGATGTATTTAGCTGGTACTCCTTGTTTAGGTAGTATATATATATATATATATATATATATATATATATATATATATATATATATATATATGGTGAAATTACACTGAAGAGCCATTGTTCTGGAATTTCTTTTGTTTTAGTAGGAAGTTAAATGTATCTGTAACTAAGTAATTCTGTAGGGACCTTCTTACCGAATTCATTCATTATGCAGTCGTCTCCTGGTGAACATCATGTCTTAAGTTTTGATATTTTATGTTTTATTTCGAAGAAAATGATTGGTGGAACTTCTTTCTAATTGTAGTTCGGGATCTTTAGCTTTTGCGCGACCTTAATATGGATGCTCTTGTATAATTCCTGGTAGTACACTGATGCTACTAAAATAATGTCTTTTCTTTCTATTATTGTGTCCTACTTTGTTTCCTGGTGCTAGTTTCCGCTGACTCACATTCCTTAAGGTTTTCTTAACAGATCTAATCAATGTTATTTTCTATAATTTCATTTGTAATATCTCAGGTGAAATTTCTTTTGTCTTTCCTTATCGACCTTTTGACTAGCTCACTATCCTTATAAGTGGATGCAAATTGTAGATGGATTTTAAGATCTTCTTGTTTCTCTTTGCTTTGTTCTTGTGTTTTTACTTAAGCGTTCTTCTTATTTCACTTACACCAATCATGTCGTATTTCATGTTAATACATTTTCTAATTCATTCTCCCGCCCACCTGATGTTATTAGTTTCGTCAACATTACTTATTGTTACCTGCCTTGTTAGTGTTTAGTACTTAGAGCTTCTGAGTGATTGTTGGTAAGATTGTTTCTGTACATATTGTGGTTTGATATTTTCCCAGTTCGTTTCCCCATTCAGGGTTCCATTGAACCCATTCCCCATTGTTTATTTGCATTTTTTGATATTTCATTCATACTGTGTGGACTTTTTCTTCTTTTGCTTTTTTCCTGGTGTCTGGATGATTCGTTATAATTGTAAAGCCGTTTTCTTTAATATTTCCCTACCTTTTAAATTTCTTTTGTTTCTGAGTATTTCCAGTTTGTTCTCAAAAGTGTGCTTTCTTACTCTTGTTAGGTTTCGCTTTTTGAAGACTTTTCTAATGTTATATGCTTCTGCAATGTTAGTTCCTCTGTATGTTTCCCTTAGTATTTCCTTGACTTTTATGTTTTGTTGTTCTGGGGAGCCAATTATATATCTCATTCTGTTTTATTATTATGTTATTTTGCTCCTCCTGTCTAGCTCTTTTTTCTTCCATTTCTTCCAGCATTTTTATTCTTGGTTCCATTCCATCATTTCCTTTTCTTTCGTTTTCTCTAGTACATCGAGTCTTCCCAGTAGTTTTATAGTAGGTCGAGCCTTCTATTTCAGCCATTATTTTGTCATTTTTACTTTCTCGCTACCGATTATACAGTAGAGAGAAAGTTGTGTAATGCTGCGGGAATAACGGCGAAGTTTCGGGAAAAAAACTCTTATTGCTGGGCCCTGATAACGAAAAAGTACTCTAGTTCAAAATTTAGAAAAAAAGTAATCTAACACGTGGTGTAACCAGAATCCATGTTTTGTGTGTCCTTGATACCAAAAACCGATGGATTCCAAAACGTCCGTCCGCTCTTAGAAAATTCAGAGGGGTCAACGAAAGTGAGACCCACGCTACTCTTTTAATCGTCCTTTTTTCTATCCGTGGAAAAAAATTGAAGAAGAAATTTGAAGCGGTTTTTGAGAAAATACTTTTTTTTAGAAATAATATTAATTTCAAGTCGAAATTACGCGAAAATATTCATTTTTGCAAAAAAAACTGTACATGACCATTTTTAAAAAGCAAAAGTTTTTTGGAAGACGCTTTGTCTCAGGCAAAAACCTCCATCTTCAATTTTGTATTTTCGAAATATTAACTGCTTGCAATTTTCGATATTACGGAGAGTTCGCCGAAAACGGGTCTAACACCATAGTTTTTACCGTCCCTTGATACATACGAGGAGAAAATTTAAAGAAAAACTTTGGTGCAGTTTTAGACAAAAATATTTTAAACAAATAAAAATTGTCTATATTTCACACAAAATTACGCGAAAACTACTCATTTTCGAAAAATTCTGTCTTCAAGGAAAAGATTTCATTAAGGAAAAAATCCCTATCTTCAATACAATAGTTGTAGGAAGATGTCAAGAAAATTGCACTTATGCAATTTTCTGAAAGTCTGGAGTTTCAACGAACATGAGACTGCACCATTGTCTTAAGCGTCCTTTACGCTACCCGCCGACAAAGGTTAATAAAAAATTGATGCCATTTTTGAAAAAAATGAACAGGGCTTTGAGGGTTCATGTGAAGTGTCCTCAAAAATCGAAATATCCGTTTGAAATTTCCAAAGCCTGGAGTTCGTACCAATCGATCGAGGAATATCAATTTTGGAGAAAATCGACTGAACGGTTTAAGCGTTAGCGTTGACCACGAACGGATGGAACACCTATAGGAGCAGCTTAGAGCCTTTTTTGAGAAACAAGAATAAATGGTCTTGATATGAAGGAAAATTGTGACGATTACTCGTTTTTTCTAAAAATTGTGCATAAGTTATTTAAAGATATTATTTTTTAACAGATTCAATGAAGAAAAATCAAAATATATAGTATAATAAATAGTATGTAAGTTTTGTAATGTTATTTTTTGCAATTATTTCAAAAATGAAAAAATTGAGTTCACAGAAAACATGACCTGCGACATTTGATAATAGTATTTTGCTCTCTACAAGAAAAACATTAAAAGAAAAATTTTTAAGCAGTTAGAAAAATAAGAATGCATGACAGAATACCAAAAATTGTCTTTGAGTGGATGCCTTTCGAAAGAAAAAAAACGAGGAAGGCCAAGGAAATCTTAGCAATCCGTGATCGACTCGACAATGAAGAGAAGAATAGAGGAAGATGCTTAACAGAATAAAAAACACTGGCGGGTAGAGTGCAAGAAACGGTCGTTAGAACTGTAAAATACTCGGTTAATAATAATAATAATAATAATAATAATAATAATAAATATATTTTAAAACTACCCACATTTCGCGCCAAATCACACGGAAACTCCTCATAGTTTTGAAAAATTTAACATGAACTAATTTAAAGATGTCTTTCAAGACTAGATTTTATTAAATCATCCATTTTAAAAATAGTAATAGAAATACACCAATATCTTTTTTAATTTTTGCCATTTTCGAAAATTCATAGAATTTAACGAAAATAAAATATGGGCCAATATTTAAGTGTTTGTACTATCCAAGAAAAAATTTAATCCCAAAATTTTAAACAATTTTTGAGCAAATTTTGAAAATGTTAAGGTTTCAAGAAAATTAACCTCTAAAATCAAAATTTAGTATTTTACTGCTAAATTTACAGAAACGTTATGTTGAATCTCTTACAAATAAAACTGAATTTATTGGGGCTGTAGTACAGAGCGATTACATATTCATTCAAACAAGAGTTCCTATATATAGAGGTTGTATTCACGATAGAAATTCTACAATTCCATGTGCTTTACGGAATTAAATGTATACTCCGTTGAAAAGGTGTTGAAAGTATCTATAGTCCATCTTCCTATGATCAAAATTATCTTCCTCTGCATCTAAAGGCCTCCAACAAACCGTTATAGGTATACCACTTTTTAGAAAAATTAGAAATAACTCTAACCAAAGTCGGCAATCGCTCTGTTCAAACCAATGTTATATGCGGAGATAATAACATTGATTTTCTGGTCGAATCTTGCCACAAAGAAGAGTTTCTCAATTAAATTAATTCTTTTAGTTAACTTATTACAATAAGTGTACCTACATGGCCCAAACTTAATTCAAAGAAGGCAACCGATCAAATAATGATTAACATAAGAACCACTTAATATGAAATTGCTACGGAAGACTTAGGATACAGTGCCCACGATGCATAAATTCTTACTACTATTACAAGAAATGCTAGCACTGACAATATATATATATATATATATATATATATATATATATATATATATATATATATATATATATATATAGTTTACTAATAGCAAAAAAGAAAATAAATAATAAGGGCTACTTGCTACAGGAATCATAGGTCGTACTTTACAATAATGTTGACACAAACGATAAATATAAATACTTTTTTTCGACGCTTTCCTTCCAATTCGTATCCTTTCCTCTTAAAAAAGAAACTTCAACAATCCACGGAAAAGCAATACTTCGATAACACGTTTTACAGGTAGCCAACATGGATTCAAAAAATTCAAATCTAAGGAAACAGCCTATTTTCTTTTCTTGAAGATGACGTTTCATCAAAATGCAGCACATATTGTAATTTTTCAGACATTTCATAAGTTTTCGTTTTCACCGATCGTAACATTTTACTTTCAAAATTAAACTCGTATTGAATTTATAGTATTCCTCTACATTGGTTACGTTCGTTCCTTAAACAGGAATCTCAGAGAGAAGAAATTCTGTACTGGAATAAAATTACATTATTTAATCACCTTTCTGATCCCTTGCAAATTGCACATGTGATACCACAGGGTTCGATTACACACTCCATTCTCTTTCTTCAATACGTAAAAAATACTCCCTCGACATTTCGAAACAGGAGAATAGTTCTCTTTGCGGATGATACGAATATTCTTTGCAATAAAGAAACCGTACCATCGAACAATACCCAATGTTTCAAATTGGTTTCGTAATAACAAATTAATAGTAAATGAGGGGAAAACAGTTTCAATACAATTTTCCATTTCAAATAAAGAATTGTGTGCTCAAATGAAAATGAACGATAGGCAACTGATGATAAGGTAACATTTTTTGTCTCTCTCAATTCAAAACTCAAGTGGAATGTCAATTTGAACAAAAAGTAAGTTCAAGATTATACGCGTTAAGATTTTTCTTTCATTTCAATTAGCGTATGTTCATTCCTACCTGAGATATGGCATTATGTTCTGTAGAAACATATCCTATAGCTCCCGAACTATTATATTACAGAAAAGAATTGTGCGAATAATAAGCAAATCCTACCCATGTGATTCTTATATTCTCACTATTAAGCTAAGAATTCTACCATTGCATTGTCTCTTGATTTACAGATTAGTGCGTTTTGCCAAAAATGACTTTCTCAAAGGTGAGAACACATTTTCCGCACATACAGATCTCGCCGTAGTAACCACATTCATCAGGTGACAGTGTCAAGGGGTCTCTACAAAAAAAAATTATATACAGTCACTAGACAACGAATTAGGAATATCTATTCCCATTTCAGGAATTTTTAGCACCTTTACACTCACTCAGTTTATTTGTCTGAGTGGAAATGAATGTAGGGCCTTTGTCTTGAATATGGCGGTAAAACAGTTCCCCACTCCTAGACAACTTACAAGTCTGAGTTTTTCCGGGTATGTGGTGTGCTGCCATACGCAGTGAGTGTTTTGTTTTGTCCCTCTGTCTACTCACTCTATTGAGAAAGGAAGTTGCCGAGGCGGCTCTCTCATAAGGTCATATGGTCACGTGCCCCCCAAATATTTTAAAATTCCTTGTTTTGTTGTATGAACTATTGCAGCTTGATGAATATGAGCGCGCTATTTTTATTTTTGCTCAGAGGCAATGAACGAGATTCAGTAAAGGAATCAGCATGAGATCTGGCAACACGGCTTTGATCCCGGGTAGCCTGCGGTCACTGCCTCTGCGGGTTTTGAGAGGGGGTACTGCACGCATATGGCACGAGCAGGTCACAAATTCTGTGTGACCGCGCCACCAGTTCTGCCGCAGACAAGCGAGGCAAGTGTCCATTCGGTACCGTAAGGCCCCAAGAGATGTCGGAATACCTTTTTTTCAAGTGCTTCTACATTGTAGTAATTCAGTTCTTTTTGTAAAATGTAATGTGTAATCTTTTTGTGAAGTGTAAATGTCAATCCAAACGACACGAATAAAGTAAGGTATTTACAAAACAGAAACTTAAATTATGAAGACAGAATTTTAGCAAAATAATCAGGCCCACCAAAACCACCCTTGTGTATCAATCAAGTGTTCAGTGATAAAAATAGGTCCTATAGTAGATAATGTGATATCAATTATCAGAAATTCATTTTTTTGTTTTCCTTGTCTTCTGTTCGGGGGCGACGAGACGTGGACTAAGAGTGGCAAGCATTTACCAGGGAAATGAATAAAAAAACATGCTCTCCTGAAAACTCACCTAAACAATGAAATGAATTTAAGGGTTCTGGGGAAAATTAGTATTAATCAGCAATTGGATGACTCATATGGGATTTCTATACACAAACATAATGAACTTGTAGACTTAAATAGGTACATTTTACGTCGCATAATTGATGCAATAAAATTTTCCGGCGAGTTTGAATTAGCTTTGTGTCATGAAGATGAGGAGTTGAATAACTCAGTCATCTTCAAGGATTTTTTAAAGATTTTACGTCAACTCTTGATAAAATTTTAAAAAATCATTTGGAAAATGAAAAATCGTTTAAAGGAATTTAAAAGAAAATTCAAAACGATATACTGTATGCAATTTTCACAATTTGCCAAAAATGTATTGGATATGAAATAAATAATGCAGAATAACAAGCTGGTGAAACAACAGACACTTCATGTAATGTAAAACACAAATGTCTTTAATTTTAAGATATCAGTTAGAAGGTAACATTCACGAGCGGTTCTGTTTTTTGTTGTTGTATTTCCAAGTGATTGAGAGAGGTGCGAAGGGTATAACTGACAAGATTACGGAGTAGCTACATAGACACAAATAGGTACATGTTACGTCGCATAATTGATGCAATAATGTTTTGCGGCGAGTTTGAATTAGCTTTGCGTCGTCAATGATTGATTGAGTTTAAGGACGCTTCAACGGCTAAGGTCATTTGCGTCCGTGACAAATTATTCTAAGACTAGTGCATAATATTGCAGTTCCAAGCTAACAAAGAAAAATTAAAATCTTTAATAAAAAGCAAAGTAAAACAGAGAAGGGACGTATCCTAATAAAAGGGTTTGGCAGAAAATTGCCAGATATTTTTTTGTTTAAAATCTCGGGGTAAAAGCCAATCATTGGCATTATCTTCTCTCAGATAAGGCTGTACAAGACAGTCTCTCGCAAAAAGGCCAAAACGCTTGAAGAGAGAAGATTCGTCATTACTAAGAATCTCCGCAAGGGAACTAGCAAGGTCATGCCTTCGGCGGCTATATCTTATCCTAACACAGTGCAAGAGAACATGCTCCACGGTAAGATATATTTTGCAGTCTTCGCATATAGGGGGTGGAGGAGATAACCGTGGGAGAAATGGCAGTGACCGATTCGGAAGCGTGTTAAAATGATCTCCTCTCGCCGAGCATCACGAGATGAGGAAGACCAAGGATTTATGGAATCCTTGATTCTCGTGAGCTTTAAATCTAAATTATGCCACTCTATTTGCCATTCACTGCGGATAGAGCGTTTTGTAAACAGCTTAGTGTCTTCCGTAGGGACTGTGAAGATGTCTAATTCCCTTTTCTTCGAGGCAGACTTTGCTGCCTGGTCAGCTTTTTCATTTCCTCTTATTCCCACGTGTCCAGGGACCCAACAAAAGACTAAAATATAGTGGCGGACCAAGAGATGGTGGATTTGCTGTTGGATGGTCATTGTCAGTGGGTCACAAGACGAGGAGGAGGAGATGGATTCAAGAGAGCTTTTTGAATCACTGCAGATCACTACTTTCTTTAGTGACATCGATCCAGCAAATTTATGTGCCTCCAAGAGCGCATACTTCTCTGCGGTATAGACGCTGCACGAAGAGTCTAGTCGAAAACCTTGCGTGGCTCTCCTGCAGTAGAAGGCACATCCGACTTTGCCGTTTTGAGAGGAGCCTCCGGTGTAAATAAAGTAATGGGCAGGATACGTAGATTTTATCGCCTCAAATTACGAAAAGAATGTACTGGGGGGAGTTAAGGATTTAGGAAGGTTAGACAGTATAAGATCTATTATCGGCCGGTGTAGTTTCCAAGGGGAAACAAGGTTTCGGGGGGGTTTCACAGGGTTGGGTAGTTTTATATGAAGCTTCTGTAAGAGCATACGGAGACGGACAACCAGGGGATGGGGTAATGACGGTCTAAGCGCATATGAAGTCAGGTGGGTTGGATGGAGGACTGCTTGACGCGAGGGAGTATCAACATTGGATAATTTCGCGCCATACGAGGCAATCAGAATATCCCGCCTTCGGCTCAGGAATGGTTCTCCAGCCTCGGCCAAGAGGCATTCGATGCGACTCGTGCGGTAGGCGCCTGTACTAATCCTTATGCCGGCATTGTGTATGGTATTTAATGGCCGTAGGGTTGATGGAGACGCTGACCCATACACCATGCATCCGTAATCCAAGATAGGGCGGATGAGAGTTCTATACAAACGCACATAACAAACACGGTCTGCGCCCCAAGAGCTACCAGTAAGAGTGCGAAGGAGATTCATAGGTCATACACATCGGCCATGTAGTTTACGGATGTTTTTTCGCCAGGTTAGGCTCTTGTCAAATGTGAGTCCAAGGAAGGTTGCGGATTCAACGAATGGAAGATGCTCTCCTCCATGAAAAAGGTCGGGGTGATTATAGAGGTGATGGATTCTGCAAAAGTGCATGCAAGAGGTTTTTGAGGTAGAGAACTTGAAACCTGTTTCTTCGCTCCATTCCTGCAGTTTGTTGAGCACAAGTTGTAGTTGCCTCTCAATAACTTGCACGCTCTTCGAGGAGCAAAAAATTGCAAAATCGTCAACGAACAGTGATGCTTTCACAGCCTCCCGGATAACTGATGCAATACTATTGATAGCAATGGCAAACAGTGACGCTCAAAATTGATTCCAGGGGAACACCGTTTTCTAACTGGTGACTAGAGGATAACACATCGCCAAGGCGGACGCGGAAAGATCTTGATGAAAGAAAACCTACTAGAAACAAAGGGAGCCGTCCCCTAAGGCCCCAAGTATTCAAGGTGCGAAGAATACCGTACCTCCAGGTGGTGTCATACGCTTTCTCTATATCGAAGAAAATTGCTACCAGGTGCTGACGTAGCACGAAAGAAGTGGAAATCTGCGTAGCGAGGGTGAATAAGTGGTCCATGGTTGACCTGTGCTTCCTGAAGCCACATTGGAGAGGTGTAAATAGGTTCTTTTGTTCCAGGAGCCAGACCAGACGTGTATTTACCATTCGCTCTTAAAGCTTGCACACACAGCATGCGAGCGAGATTGGGCGGTAACTTGAGGGGGTTGTTCTGCCCTTTCCTTCTTTAGGGATTGGGAGGACGATGGTCCCACGCTAAATCCTTGGTATAGAATGTTCAGCCCAAATCTTGTTGCAAATGCCAAGAAGAAACGAACGAGCGTTTTCAGGTAGGTGTGTCAACATTTGGTTATGTATCTGGTCTGATCCTGGAGCAGAATTTTTCGCACAAGCGAGGGCACAGGACAGTTCGTCCATGGAGAAAAAGGTATTGTAATCTTCTATTGTAATTCAGGCATTGTAATAAGTCTAATTTACAGTTTTCCATTTTTCTTTTCGTGTTTTGAAAGCCAGAAGAATAGTGTATGGAGCTGGAGATTTGTTCGTAATGAGAGGCCATTTGCCCCTGAAATAGACGGCGAAGATAGTCTTCCACCGATCTGTCGGACCTTTCTCCACACAAGTTTAGGGGATGAACGGCAAGAGAGTGACGAGATGTAGGTTCTCCAGGACGCAGCCTTACTTTCCCGTATCGTTAATCTAGCTCGGGCTCGGGATCTTTTATAGTTTATTAGGTTTTCCATGGTTGGGAACCTACTAAGTGTTGCCAATGCCCTCTTCCGGTCACGGACCGCGGTGGCACAATCAGCGTTCCACCATGGCACAGGGAGGTGTTGTGCATGGCCCGACGACTTCGGGATGGCAAATGAGGCCGCATGAAGGACGGCGTTATCAAAATGGGCAACCATAGCATCGATGTCGTTTGGGCAGTTTTCCGATATTCGTAATTCTTTCTCGAATGTTTCTCACTCAGCTCGGTGGATTAGGCACCAAGGAGGGCGGGCAACATTCAGATAGGGAATGTCGAGGTTGATCCGAATGGGAAAGTAGTCACTGCCATGCAGGTCGCCAAGGACAATCCACTCGATGATTGTACAAAACAGAGGGATTACAGAGAGCAAGGTCCACGGACGAGAAAGTATTAGAAGTTACGGAAAAGTGTGTGCTTTCGCCAATATTTAGGAGAACTAAGTTTTGGTTATCTATATTTTCAAGTAACCTGCCTCTCGTGCACGACCTTGTGCCACCCCAGGCAGGGTTGTGGGCGTTTAAGTCCCCCACAATGAGAAAAGGTGTAGGCACCTGAGAGAGCACATCTTCCAGTTCTTTTTGTGACAAGACTTATCCAGGCGGGATATAAACGTTGCAAAACGTTGATTTGGTATTGGCATCTCCGCCGATGTCATCAAAGGACACCTGGCAGGCAGCATCGCGCAAAGTGGAGGCTTTAGGCGTTTGGGTTTCAGAATTTACTTTATATTGACCCACGTTGTCAGCGAAACTTCGTGCCATGTCCACGGGGTTTCGCGTCTGGTAACGGCGTCGTGCCTCCGGAAAGGAAACTTTCTCAGAGACCCTGATCTTCTGGATCTCTCTTTCTCTTAAGAAAATGGGGCACTGGTTGGAATTAGATGGATGTTTTCCACAACAGTTTACGCACTTTGCCTCGGCGGAGCAGTTTGAGTCATTACAAACCTCCTTTCCACAGTGCACGCAGACTGCGGCGCTCATGGAGCGAGATTGCGTTTGGCCAAATCTCTGGCATTTAAAACAGCGCAGAGGGTTTGGAACATACTGCCTGACACGGAGATTGTAGAAGCTACACGATATCTTCTCTTGTAGCGATGGACGGTCGAAGGTCAGTATTAGAATTGAGGTAGGAGTGAGTACCCCATTTACTCTCCTCTGAATCCTGTAAATCTCTGACACACCATATGGCTCAAAGAAGGCTTTCAAATTTCCTTCCGATTCGGTAGAGAAGTCTTCGTGATTTACCACACCCTTGCAGAGGTTTAAGGTCGGGTGGGCGGACACATGCACCTGGAGGCCGGCTATTTCTTTGAGGTCAAGGATCTTGCTGATCTGTTTGTCAGAGCGACATTCAAAAAGGATTGTGCCGTTTCACTGACGGAACACCGACTGAAATATACCAAACTTTTCAATTTCCCTGGCATGTTTGATTGGGCTGACACTCTTCATAGTTTCATTTTCTCTTTTACTTGACATGACGAGAAAGCGGGGCTTAGTAGGTGTGTCTGACTCATTACAAAAAAACTCAAGATTTACTGTTTCACCAACAAATCTCCTCTTTCTTATGGAAGAGGGCGGGGGGCTACATAGGAATTGAGAAAACACCTGAAAAACTAATTTCCCGAACCTATGAAGTTGCTACTACAATCAGTAGGCAAAATAGGGGTGTGCAGCGATTGATAAAAGAAAATTATCCAAATGCGAATTATATGCATTGTTACGCTCATCAAGCGAATCTTCTACTTCAGAATGCAACATATTCCTGTTCTTGAACAAATACCCGGCTTTGAGATCTTCAAGGAATTGGAACGTTTTTTTCGAGATCTCCGAAAAGAATGCATTGCTTGACAGAAATTGTTCAAAAGAAAGTTCAGTTCCACCAACAAGATGGTACTTTCAGCACGGATGTGTTAATACTGTGTATGAATATAGAGAGTATGAATATAGAGATAGTCTCATTAAATGTTTTGAATGTATTCGGGACAACGAACAGGAGGATTTTAAAGCTAGTGTGCAAGCTGCAGGATTTGTACGTACCTTGAAAGATACAGATTTTGTATTTAGGCTTACATTCTACAGTAAAATTATGCCTCACGTGTCAATTCTTTTTGATTCTGTTCAACAAAGAAGCATGCTGTAAAAACCAGAAC
The DNA here is from genome assembly GCA_011170035.1 of Teleogryllus occipitalis. Taxonomy (NCBI): domain Eukaryota; kingdom Metazoa; phylum Arthropoda; class Insecta; order Orthoptera; family Gryllidae; genus Teleogryllus; species Teleogryllus occipitalis. Next base: position 130,161 of record BLKR01014947.1, on the reverse strand, counting down.
ATTCATCGGCCACTTTTCTGATGCAGTATCAAATATTCGTGAAATATATATAGACGACTAAGCTTCTTTAAATGAACCAGTGAATAAGAGACCATGTGTTGATCTTAGGGACGGTAGAAGTATTCGTATTGCCGCTCTTGAAATATGTAAAGGAATTGTGAACAATGTTACAGACAGGTTCGATTTCTCAGATCATCTAAGTGCTGCGAAATTATTTCTAACTGAAAAATTTATACAATATTCTGTGAAATTGTCTGAAAGTGAGTTTCAAACAACTGTGAGACAATGCACAAACGTTTAAGGACCAAAACTTAGAACAGAATTGGAAGTGATATATTCTCGTAAAGACATGCATGGTGCTTCCGCTGCTCTTGGGTTACTCCAATTTTTCTTGGAGAATAATATGCCACGAACTTTTTTGGAGTGTGTAAATCTTTTAAACATTATTGTTACCATACCCTTGTCGCCAGTTGAGAACGAAAGATGTTTCTACATTCTCAAACGGATTAAACATTTCTACGAAACACAATGGGCAGTGACAGTCTAAATGCATTACCTATGCTTTCAAAGAGAAAAGAGAAAGGTGCATAGTATTCGGGACTTCAAGAGTGATCGAAATATTTGCTCGTGCCAAAGATAGGAAGATTGAACTACTATGCAAAAATTAAGTACATCAGGTATGTTGATTGTTATAATTGCATGTCACTTTATTGATTTTAATGACCTGTGCCCTCCCTACTCAGACTCACTGGAGCCGCCACTGGGAAGTTGTTTTGTTGAACTCAAATAAGTGTGTTAGCAATTATCTGAGTTTTTCCAGTGAATATTGTATGAATTGAGTTTTACAATTGCGATTAAAGAGGAAACGATAGCAATTGTAAAAGAGGAGACCCGAGTGGAAGGACAAAAAGGAAAATTCAGGTTTTGTTGCAGTTTTCGAACTTGAGATTGTGTGAAATAGCCAGGGAATGTAATGTTTCTCCACAAAGTGTGGGAATAATTAGAAGGTAGAATTAGGTGAACCACTTACACCAACAAAGCGGCAAAACTGTAGGGAACTGAGAAAGACCACCCCAAGGCCGGAATGAATGATGAAAAAAATTACATCATGTAACCGAAAGGCTAGTGTTCATACCATTCGTGATATTTTCAGTAATACAGGTAGTAATATAAGCACAAAGACAGTTCGTAGGCGACTTGACGGATGTGGTTCACGACGCCACCGACCAATAAAAATATCAAAAACAAGCCATGACGAGAATGTGTTTATCTTGAGCTTCGAGGCATAGAGATTGGGCTGCAAGTGATTGGTCATAGGTAAAATTATTTGTTCTTACGCTTTATGAATTAATTTTGTACATTGACCATCCTCTGTTGCAAGATTTATCAAAATTTAAAAATATTTTCAATTTCCAATTTTTTCATATTTTTACTCCATTTCTTTCCTTGTTGCTAGTTTGCTTCTAAGATAGTGGAAATTTTGCAAGATTGGCAACAGCAAGTATGGAGACTATATGGAGAGCAGTTTAAGTCTGGGTGCGTTGAGGAAACTATTTAATATTCCGGTAAATTTATGGTAAGGAGTGTGATAACTCTCCATGGCACTGGACCATTGAAGTTTGTTGAACGTACCATGAGGAAGGAAGAATACAAACCTGTCCTGTATACTTGTCCAATTCCTCAAGTAAGTGAGTGTGTGCTATCCAGAAAATGATGGACTTGCTATGCAGGATGGGGTATCCTGCATACTTCAAAATTTATCATGAAACATCTGCAGTAGTTAGGCATCAAAGTATTGAACTGGCCAGGGAACAGCCCAGACCTAAATCCCGTAGAAGGAATACGGAATATTATGAATAATGTCAGTAGTCCAATGATCACTAATATTCCTGAACTTAAACGGCATCTGGAACGAGTGTCTACATGATACGACTGTTGCGGAATTTGTAGCACGAAGTGACAACAGCATGCCAAGAGGCATTATGGATATTTTTAAGATTTTACAATGCAATAACACACAAACATGCAATAATACACAAACTGAAATACCCCAATAAAATATAAGAAATTATGGAAATTCCTAATTCGTTGTCTACCCACTGTAAAATACCAGTTCATTATTTTACAAAATCATTTGCAGATATAATCGATTAAAATCGATACACAAGTTTAAGTCCCAAGTACAGTTTTTTCTGATGCATAACAGTTTTATACAATTAGAAACTACACCGAGCAAAAAGTAGAGCAATATTAATTTTAACAACGATATTTAATACATTGATTTCCATTCGAACTGTATAATTCTAAAACACTAAATAAGCTTGTAACAAGTATAGTACCTCAGATGTGGGTCAATGACCCCATCTCGATCAAGTTTCTCGTCCAGTGTCCTTCCTTTGAACGAATACTCAGATGGCGCTTTGTTTCGCTTCTGGACATAAATGTAACTTCAATAATTGGGCACGTCTTCTAAAGTTCAGTGGAAAATCTAGTTCAAATTGTCGGTTTCCATGTCCTCGCCGCAGTACGTCGATTCCTTCACGACGGGCACGAGGGATAATAACCTATATCTGCAGCTGATTAGCCCTTGAAAATAGATTTTAATACACACTGGTGGGAATGCACTATCAATTCTTGCTAAAACGTTTGTTTCCCTCGCCATTCAGAATTCAACTTGTATGTGAGTTAGTGTAGGAATTTCAGAATTTAAGTATTAACTGTTTTTTACGTTATTCAAATAAATAAAATATCTGTTTCAAATTCGCAGGATCTTTGGTTCGCCAGATCGATAGAATCAATTTTGGAGAAAATCATCTGAACAGTTTAGGAGCTGGCGTTGACTACCGACTGCCATTTCGCCGTAAACGAATTTTCTCCCTATCAAGGATTTATAAAACGTGGATTATGACTAAACAACGAGTTAGTGGTCGCAATTTGGTACATACAGGAACAAGATATATCCGGTCTGAAGTAGGGGCCCACAGTACATTTTCTGCCGAAAAATCTTCGTTTTGCCGTAGTAGGAGCAAGTGATCGGGTTTTGAAAGAAGAGGGAAGCGAGCCTGGGATTGAAACTGACATCAACTTTCGTGAAGAACTGAGTAAAAGTAGAAACGTGGGTGGACTTCGCGGGCTGAACCACTTTTCTAGATTTGTTAGGGATATTCACTTTCTCGCCTTGCTGGGAGAAGTATCGGTAGAAAGACCCACATTAGAAACTTGGCAACAGCAGTGCACTACCGGGAACGAAGACAGTTATGTTTGGCAGCTCGCTGCTTCATTTATTGTCTTGGCAATAGAGAATTGAGAGTGATCTGTTTGCCAAGTATCGACGTAGGGCCGCAAGGAAAGCTACTTGGGAGACCGTTGACCCTTGGATCTCCTTCCCTTTTCGAAAGGTAAGGCAGTTGTTGATGTTGGTTACATGATCACCTTAGCAATTTACAGGGCAGTGGTGTAGCGCATGGTTCTGCGTCATGCATTTATTTTTTTAGCTCCCACATATACTTTCTGCGTGCGTCACTGATGGAAATATGAAACAGTGCAAAGGGTACGGCACATTTACCATATGCGAAACTATTGTAGAACCTACAACAGATCTTTTCTGGGAGGACGGACGATCTAACGTTACAATTAGAGTAAGAGTGGGAATCTCTCTCATGTAATGTTCTCTTTATCCTGCATATCTCCTTGTCTTCTGACTTTCGAAGTGCAACAAATGTTTCTCTATTTCAGAAGAAAGCCTACGAATTTGATCACTCCCTTGCAAAGGTTCGAGGCAGGGCGGGTCTTACTTCCACCTGGAGGCCAGTATTCCTTTTTTCTAAATATGTTCGTCGGTGCGTGCTTTAAAGATAATAGTACCATTTTTGTCATAGGAAACATTTCGAAAATCAGATTTGCCTTTTGTATTAAGACTGCTATCATGATTTCTCATTGCTAGAAATACAAAATATAGTAATTGACGATTCTGAGAGCTCGTCCCAAAACTTTTATGGCAAGATTCGCTAGCAAATTGCACCATATAAAGTAAATACACCAATATCAAGCAAATATCTGCAACTTGACGAAGGTGAACATAGTAGATTGGCAATAGAAATTAAACATACTGCATAATATTGCAACTGTAAAGCACTTTCATTAGCAGATAGTTTATGTACAGAAATGCAAAGATATATTATAAACAAATGTTAAGGCAAGCTATATTGAAATATAATTAAGTTTTTAGTCTCCAGATGCATGGTTTCCAATATTTACAATTTTACAAAGCGAATAAGAGTCACATGCAAAATAAAAAGAGTTAGCTTACTGTGAGAACCAACACCCATTCTTGCTTGATGTCACCATACTCATCACAGTCATCGAATAGATACAACTTAAACCTCACTTTCAAACCAGCATCGTACAATATGGTTAAATTAGAAACGCTAAGTCGAATCCTACAAAAATAAAGTGATACATGTACGTTAAAAGTATACAAACTATTAATTATCAGACAATATCATCGTATTTTTCGATGCAAAAATTGTATTTATGTCTATACACACAACGCATTACATATGGTTGAATAATCGCAGTCATTAGTGATGTTGATGAGAGAACAGTGAAGTTCACTAAACCTAGGAACACACTGACGGAATCAATCATAACTCAGAACAGTTATGAAAATGATAGCAGTTATCTTTACCCGTCAAGATATGCACTGGTGAATTTTGCATACAGCACATATTTTTATTCATAGAAATTATGTGTTCTTACACTACCACTTCCGCTATGAAGCTTGAGGGAAATGCAAATCCAATGCCAATGTACACCAATGACATCATTATGGTAAAATTAAGGCACAAAAAAATGTCCTTATCTTTACATTATCGCAGAAACGAAGACCACTACCGCAAGTTGATACTTGAGTGGGGAATGACCTAATGATCCGACTTCCTTTCTCTCGTACAAAATCGTCGTATGCAAACGAAAGTTTCCGCGCCTCGACTAGACATCATCTTCGCATTTCCGGGTATTGCCTCGTCGCAGGCTGAGAGGCCGACGTTTCGCCTGTCTTGTTGCAAGTATCCTCAGGGCAAGGACACCGCAGTGCTGCGCGTCTGGTATTATATACTATACGGATGTAACTGTGGCAGGACGTACGTCAGCGTGACCGGGCGCACGGTGTCCGAACGATTCAGGGAACATATCACCCACTACAATAAAAATCATACGAACCGTTTGACCACTTAACGTACCACTCCGAGGTTACGAGACATGCCATCGATTTTGATAAGACCTGGCTCCAGCAAAGGGAACCGGTACTGGCCACGACGCATTAAAGATGCTCTAGAAATAAATAGATGGCCGCACATCAACGAGGAGGCAGGCTTAAACTTAAACAGAGCATGGAAATCCATACTACCACCAATCCACCACAGCCAAGAGACTGCCTCATGTCGTCCGAGCACGACGATGGCTGGCGCGAGGCCCAGACTGGCCAGGACCACCAGCCTATCAGAGTGACCACTTTGCCAATCACGGCGAACCTTCCCCATCTGAGCGTCCAGCCGGATAGTATTTAATACTAAACGCGCAGAACTGCGATGCCTCTCTTCTTTGATTTCTCCTCTGCTTTCGACACCGTTCATCATCCATTACTCCTTCACAAACTCCGTCCATACGTATTCTAAATCTAATCACCAGCTACCTCTCCCACCGCTCTTTCGCTGTAAAATACCAAATGTTCACTTCTTCATCTCGCCCTACTCAGGCCGGCGTCCCTCAGTACGCCGTTCTATCACCTTTTCTGTTCTCTCTCTTCATCAACGATGCGCCTGCTATCGCAGGAATACACGATTTCGTCTATGCAGACGATATACCATACGCTGTGAAGGACAGCCAGATCAATTTTGCTATAAATAGGCTCCAGCGCGCCGCAATTGCACTGTCGAATTGGAGTGCGGAAAACGGCCTCGCGCTGAACGCACACAAATGCCAAGCCATCATTTTCACCCACAAACACAGCCACAACACGCACACCGTCGCACCCATCCGCCTAGATGCACACACTCTTCCGTGGCGAAACAGTCACTTATCTAGTTGTCACATTCGACCGTAGGCTCACCTGGAAAGCTCACATTAAAGAGGAGCGAAAGACAATGACGTGGCGCATCAACTCTCTTCTGCCACTCTACAGAAGCCACTCTCTGAAAGAGAAACTCAAAATTCCTATCTACCTCGCATGCGTAAAGAGTGCGGGGCTCTACGCGTACGAGGTATGGGCCACCGCACTCGAAACGACTCGCGACCTCCTCGTTAGAGCAGAAAATTACTTCATTAGAGTAGCTCTAAAACCATCTCCAAATGACGACTACGCAAACGTTCTTCTTTCACACAACACCGAAACCATCTCTCTGAAATTCACACACTCGCCACGGAAAGAATCAAATCAATATTAACAAACATCGATACGCACCCCCTCTCTCGCCGTACATTCAATACTACTCAAAATAATAACGCCACAAAACAAAGAAACTCACCTACGACATCCTCTTCTTCAAACCCCCCTGAAACACCCACACATATACTTTTCCTACTCTCGCCCTTTTGCTGCGCCGCGAGGGAGAAACAGCTCCCAGTAGCTCAATATTATATCCCCTTACTGTTTCACTGCTAAAAACAAATTCCGTCTTTAGTGAATTCTCATTCATATAGTTATTCAACTTTTAAACTGCTGCTGCGCTACGCGCTTTGTGTTTCACTCTCCTACACTGTTTTTATTACATTTAGTATTATTACGATTCTAGGTGGTGAATTAAAACTCTGATATTTTAACAAAAACGTTTTATTTGTTTCTTAACACAATCACTTAAAACACTTGATTATTCTTTACACGTCACACTTGTCTTTATTTATTTACACAACACTTCTCTTGATCATTTATTTACACTACACTTCTCTTGATCATTTATTTACACTACACTTCTCTTGATCATTTATTTACATTACACTTCTCTTGATCATTTATTTACACTACACTTCTCTTGATCATTTATTTACACTACACTTCTCTTGATCATTTATTGACACTACACTTCACAACTCAGCTTCCACTTCAGGCTTAAGACTGACTCGCGGTCGCCAGCCGCCGCGTATTTATACTCGGCGGGTGCCGTCGAGAACTTTCGGGACCCCGCGAACATACTGGGACAATTCTGTGCATTTGCCGCCGGCAGATGACGCAATCCGCACACACAGGAAGCTAGTGGTGGCGCCGGCAGATGACGCAATCCGGGCATACAGGTAGTTCGAGGTGGTGCCGGCAGGTGACGCAATATTTGTTACACTACCCACTCCTTAGATGCGATCCGTCTCGAACGGCGTTTAGTGAAATCATGCAGATACGTGCAGCTGGAGCCTCTGGTGCAGTTGGAGGTTAAGGAGTGGCAGTCAAATGCCTTCTTTGGATATGACGACATTCCATGGTGGTAACTGCAGACTAAGATGCTAACCCCAGTGTACCGGAATAGTACTTACAACATGCTTCTCACTATTCTCCAGTTCAGACCATCAAAACCACATCCCAGTTTGGACATGGAAATCTTCTGGACGTTGTCTTGCAGTACGTGTTGGCGTAATTCAGAATTTCCCAAAGATTTTTATACGATGTCTTGACGTACTTTTTGTGACAAGGTAATAAACATATCTACTCACGTCGTGCAGTTGCAGAACATTCCCAATATCTGGTTGCTGATTCTCTAATTCTTCTATTGTTCTGTATTTTCTCTTGAATACAGAAGCAACACCTCTAGTCATATATAAATCCTGGGCGACACAATGCGCCAATGCATACTCCTAGGGTACCGCAAACAGATTCTGTTGCACTTTCATTGTTACACCATAACACGCTTTATGCTTTTCACTATAATTCGTCACTATAATTCGCCACGTAAATTCGTCAAATGTGAACTTCTGCATGTCCAGCTCACAAACTCCTGCGGTGTTTTCATCATTTGCATTGCTTCCTGCGTACGGGGCTAACCGATTCGAATCGACGACTCGTGGGTTTCCATTCGGAAATTTTTTAATTCGGTAGACAACATCATTTATCCTCTTCACTACCTCGTACGGTCCTTCCCGTTGTCGTTGTAATTTTGGACACAAACCGGGGCGTCGTTGGGGGTTACACAGCCAAGCATGATCTCCAGGTTGATAACTCCTCCTTCACCTTTGATGTCATGCCGGTCTTTCATCTCACTTGCGATTTGGATTCTTTCACGCACCTGGTTATGAATTACGTCCATTTTCTGTCTTAGGTCATTTACAAAGTCTTCGCCAGCTATTTCTTCATTAGTTTTACAACCAAACTGTAGATCACATGGTAGACGTAGTTCCCGGCCGAAGAGGATATTAGAGGGTGTTTGCCCTGTTGTCTCATGAACAGAGGAGCGGTAAGCTAGAAGAAAAAGATTTATATATTGGTCCCAGTCGCGTTGGTGATCTGACATGACCTTCGCTAAATATTTTCCCATTGTTCTGTTCATGCGTTCCACCATTCCGTCTGACAGCGGATGTAGGGCTGTTGTTGTTTTTCTTATTCCAAGAAGTTCACACACCCCCTGAAACACTGCAGATTCGAAGTTCCGTCCTTGATCTGAATGTAATTCCAGTGGCACACCAAATCGGCTCACCCATTCCTTAACCAGTACTTCGGAGATGGCAGTGGTCTCTTGGTTAGGTAGGGGATATGCACACCTCACTTGCTAAAATAATCCATGGCCAAGAGTATGTATTTATTTCCATCATTTGACATCGGAAATGAGCCAGCCAAGTCAATGGCAATTCGTTCGGAAGGACTCCCAACGTTATATTGCCTCATCTTCGCTCTTCTCTTTTTATGTGGCCCATTACTAGTACTAAACAATTGACACTTTGTGCACCACATCTTTACGTCTTGCTTGCAATTAACCCAGTAAAATCGTTCGTGCACTTTCTCTAGTGTTTTCGTTATACCGAGATGTCCTCTCAAAGTTCCATCATGCAATTCGCTCAATATTTCAGGCACCCTTACTCTTGGTAACAATATCTGCGTCTTCTTCTGAGAGCCATCTTCACTTTCCAGAACTCGTTTAAGAACACCTTCTTCAGTAATCGAATCCCACTGCGTCCAATATGATTTTACAGCTGAAGAACAGGGAGCTATTTCTTGCCAACTTGGTCTCCGTCCTGCTAGTTTCCATTTCCAAACATGTTTCAATTCTGCGTCCTCTTTCTGATCTTTCTGAAGTTCTCTGGGTTGCCATTGGTCATTACTGACAGTGACCTTTAAGGTAGGAGACATCTTCTCTTCCGCATGACAACCATGTTTGCAGTTTTCAGGGCACAGTCTTCTGGAGAGAGCATCGGCATTCCGGTGACTACTTCCGCTTCGATGTTCTATTATAAATGTGAATTCTTGCAATCTTTCAATCCATCTGGCGACTTGACCTTCCAGATCTTGAAGTTCAGCAGCCATTTGAAAGCATGATCCGTTCTCAAAAGAAATTCTTTACCGTAGAGATATTTGAAGAAGTGTACACATGTCTCCCACGACAGACCTCTAAGCACGGTTTCCATTAATCTTTCGAATGTAACTGGAGCATTACACAGTCCGAAAGGCATTACTGTGAACTGCCACAAAACCTGATCCGATGGTAAATGCAGTCTTCTCTCGATCTCTGAGATCTAATTCTACTTGCCAGTATCCGCTTTTCAGGTCAAGTGTCGAGAAGATCTTGGCCCCAGAAAGCGTGTCCAACATGACGTCAATACGTGGCAATGGATAGCTATCCTTCGTCGTTACATTGTTGAGTTGTCGGAAATCGACACAGAACCCAGTCGACCCGTCTTTCTTCTTAACCAATACGACTGGAGAAGCCCACGGACTGTTTGATGGTTCGATAACGCCATCCTTCTTCATGTCTTTAATAATCTCATCTGCTTCTTCTTTTCTAGACAGAGGTAATCTTCAAGCAGTTTGGCGAATCGGTGTGGCATTTCCAGTGTCTAATCTGTGACGAACAATATCTGCCTTTCCTTTTACACCATCACTGCATTCACAGACATGCTGGTATCGCCGTATCAGGTCTTCAGCCTTATGGCATTCTTCTCGAGATAAGCCTTTACAGGCCTCTGTAACCAGATTTTGCAGTCTTTCAGGAATTCCTTTAGGTGGCGGTTCAGTACGGTTCACATTTTTCAAAACCGAGGATATCGTAGAACAATAACCAATTACTGTTCCTTTTCTCAACTTAACAGGATAGTGATTAATGTTCATTATTATCACAGATATTGTTCTATTCACTCTGACCTGTTCTTTGGCCACAAGAATTCCTCGACCAATGTCCTCGTCGTGACTTCTGGGTTCCAGGATAACAATCTCTCCAGTTGGAACGTCGCCCTCAGGGCTCGCTTCCATAAACATCTCGCTACGCTCCATTAAGATTACGTCATCAGCCGTAATTACATTCACGGCAATGTTGTTACGAGAATGTAGAACCACCTCCACTTCGTTGAGTCTCAGCACACCGTGTCGTAAATCCAGCTGACACCCATATGTCGTCATGATATCCATTCCTAAAATTGCTTCTTCTTCTATGTCAGCGACCAGCAGACGATAATTGAAAGCAATAGTTCCAATGGAGAGGAGGGCATCCATCTCTCCAACAACATTCACCGAGTCACCAGTGGCTGTTCAAATCTTCCATTTGGACGGCATAAGATGAGATGATTTGGCAAAATCGGTTCGTGTAATGCACTTGGTTGCACCAGTATCCACAAGTAAGACGCATGGCCTTCCATTTACGTGTGCATATACGTAAACACTATCTGAACGGTGTCGAATGGACTTGACGTGTATTTCGTAAGGTGGGGCTCTTGTTTGACAGGTCGATGGATGCCCCCTTCCATCAACTTGCTTTAGTTTCCCTGCTGGCTGCTGGGATTACTAACAGACTGCTGATCTCCTCGTTGCTTCAGTGGACGGTCACATCGACTTTTCACGTGCCCTAATTCTCCACAATTCCAACATCGAGGCCTTTTCCCACTAGAAGTGCGTGTGTCTATCAACCTCTCCACTATTGCCTCCAAATATTTTTCGACATATGTATCGACACCGGTTTGCAATTCTTGCACTCGTCCGTCACGTTTCGATGCTCTTTTTGCAACCTGGAAGTCTAGTGCTTGACTTAATGCGTCAGCTAAAGTTTTCGGTCTTGCCAGTCTTAATGCTTGTTGGGTTTCTGCATCATGGAGCGTTTCAATTCAGCACAGGACGGCTGTGCGTTGCAGGGAACTTTCTGAGGCATCAGGGTCCGAAAGGTGCACCAAACGAGAAATATCAGCTTTCAGTTCTTGAAAACTCTCTCCAGGCTTCTGAACACGATTCCTTAGCTGGGTAAAATGCATTTCTTCCAGGTGCGCTTGCCCGTACCGTGTTTCGAGTCTCTTGACAATTTGCTCGAAGTTTGACTGTTCATCGGTCGGTATTGTCTCTAGAATATCAACGGCGTTACCACGTAAAGCCAAAATCAGGGCCGTAGCACGATCTGTTGCGGACCAGCCATTTACCATTGCAGCAGCCTTAAATTGTTTCAAATAATTGGACCATGAAGAAGTGCCATCGAAGGTAGGTGGTTTTACTCGTGCTTTTCCCAGTGGTTCCCGTACGGTGACCACTCGTGCCATTTCCAGTGGTTCCTCTACGATGTTTTCATTTGATTTTTCTGTCCCGGCCACTTTCAGATCCCGTAAGGTTTTTCTGAAACTCATCTTGATTAAAGTTTTAATTCACCACTCGTTATACCCCACACCTGACACCAATTGTTAGATTGTAGGTGGTTTATTAAAACTGATATTATTTTAACAAAAACGTTTTATTTGTTTTTTAACACAATCACTGAAAACACTTGATTATTCTTTACACGTCACACTTTTCTTGATTATTTATTTACACTACACTTCTCTTGATTATTTATTTGCACTACACTTCTCTTTATTTACACTACACTTCTCTTTATTTACACTACACTTCTCTTTATTTACACTACACTTCTCTTTATTTACACTACACTTCTCTTTATTTCCACTACACTTCTCTTTATTTACACTACACTTCTCTTTATTTATTTACACTACACTTCTCTTACACTGCACTCGCATGTTGGGTGTACTTTATTCTGCTTATGTCCATGCATATTTCTGCATATTTCTTGAAAAGCAAATCTGATGTGCCTTCCCTTTTGCCAACATGAATGGCTACTTGATGAGCCGATCAATATGGGTGCCACGAGGTAACCAAAATATTCCTTGCCATATGTTAACTGCTTTACTCTGAAAGAGTCACACTAGGTTCACACTGACCTGCTAGGACAAGCAAGAGACTTGGTTGTCTTCTTAAAGTAGTTCGACAGTCAGGTTTTGAAGTCTATGATGTCCTCAGTATGTATTACTGTTGTCATGAAGCATTTAGGCGTTTCCTAGCCGATAAAACTTGTTCATCTGTGTGAGGATCAGAAACTAGTCCTGGACTTCTTTCTCTTTTTCAGACATTAGAATTTTTAGTTGGCAATAGAACACATACTTTAAGCTGGAAAAATTTCATTTTTACTGATCTATAGCTTTGAGAATAATAAATAAAATGTATATCTCAACTCTTTTTATGAAAAAGTGGACTTATTTCCCCTTTTAAAATCACCGATTCATTTAATCCAGGTTGCTATCTTGTTGAAATTTTCAATTAAATGGTCCCTTCTTTTCGGTTCCTAACCCTTTCAACATGGAATGTCCGCAGCGGTTTAAACCTAAAAAAACTAAATCAGATCCACAAAGCCTACTCCGTCTGGATTATGTGCATCCACGAAACCTGGTTCAAACCACCTGTACCTTTCTTCATTCCTAAATATAACGACCTATTCATCACACCGACCACCTTACCTCCAACAATAGTGGCATGTATATCCTTATCCAAAACCATGTATCCCTCACACCACATACCAACTCCCTCCCACCACAGCCTTTGCATGCTGTCATTATAGGAACTCCATCAACGTCAATTATCATCATCTCAGCATACAAAAGCCCGAGCGTCCCCATCCCACACTACGGTCTTTCATTGCTTCTAAAACTTATCTCTATATCCTCTTTGGTGACCTAAAAAGCTCACTAAGGCTGCAAATGCGACAGGACAGACGATACAGGCATTTATCGACATGCAAACATCCATCATACTAAAACGTCTTTTATAAGCTACCTATTATATTCAAAATACCCCGAACAATATCCTCAACGTCGAGTTCCACTCCTCAACCCTCCAAACCTCAAATCCTAATCCCGAACTGGACCCACTTAACATCTCCGATCACCTCCCACTCCTTCTAATAAGCAACTTCGCAACCCCATACTTCACACCACACCGCCTACTATAACCAAAACCACAACGGAAAGAATTAACTCACATCCTGCCCAAAAAGATTCAAGTTCCACTCAACATCACGTCATCGGCGAAATTAACAAATCCATTACCCACATTACAAGACCAATTGAAAACCATAAAAACCAATTGCCACCATAAAAACAACAATTCTAAACAACATCCATTCTACCCTTCCGGACCAAATAATAGAAATCAGACTAAAACGACAAGCACAAAAACGTTTTTATAAATTCAGACGAGACGAAGACACAAAACGATTTAAACAACTACAGCGACAAATACATCGACAATAAATAGAATACGAGACTTACAAATACGACGAATTACTGAGACAAAACCAACCGCTACAAAATACATTAAGTAATCCCCCTAATCAGAGCAAATCCTACGAAAATCTCTCTCTAATTAACTCATTACTATTTGATCCACAAGCCCTTACTGACACCTCCACCCAAGCGCTAGCCGTGAATTTCCCTCCCTCAAACCTTCCCATACCCAAATCCGTAATTCTCCATCTAAAATTCCCAAACCAACAACCCACACAAGCAACCAAAAAATACGTCACATCATTAAAACCATGAACACCCAAATATCACCCGGTCTAGACGGAATCCTTCCTGCCCAACTACACCTGCAACTGAAAAACGCCTCGGGCCTCCTAACCAAAATTCTAAACTCCTGTTAGTCACTGAAGTATCCAAATTAAACACACCAGGGTTCTTAAAACAAATTTATTGACAAAACCAGGTACAAAGCCGTAGTGCCGAATAACCAGGAGAACTTGCAGAGAGAACGTAGCCGTGTCGTCGTAAACCAGGAGATATACCAACAAATGCCGAGTCACCAAATAGCAGAAGGGAAGTTCAAAGTCGTAGCACAGTTTTCGTCTCTCTCTCCACAATAACAACACTATACCGCCAGATCGTCACACTACCACAGTCGCTCGCTATCTGCCTCAGCGTTGCGCCGAGGCCCTCTTATAGCGGCCCCGGGCGGTAGGCCCGTTGACTGGCTGCGTAGTAGGGGCGGGGTCGAGTTTCACCCGCCCGCTCAGGCGTGACGGCCGCGCTCAGCCGGGCACGGCTGGCCCGCGCTGGATGTTGCCCACTGCCGCCAGGGGCGGTAACGCCCTGCTCACGTCATTCCGTGGCGGCACTTTTGATTACGTGCGGCCGGTCACGACAGTCACTATCTTACTTTCCAAAACCCCGCAAAGATTCCAACGCGTCCTTCAAACTCCCCAAATACATTATTCCTACTCTCTGATCCTACATACAACTACCTCCTCACTTTAATCTACCAATCCTCAGAAACCGACCGTGACACCGCGCCGAAAAACATCCACTAGACATCCTACAACTTCCCCCACCACCAACTCAACCCAGAGGGGATAGAATGACCAGATACCGACAACTTTACAGCGACAAGACTGATGAGATTGATAACCAGAAGCAACTGAATAAGTAACTGAACGATTAAACCACAAGTAACTGAATGACATGACACCGATGACTTTGGCAACGTCTACACCTTTTCAACTTCAAGTTGAGAAGAAACTCAATCAAATTGATACCAAACAGCAGCATATTGGGAATTCACACATTCATATTGAGACCAATCACTTTCAGTTTGAGAATGAGCAATTTCAAAATGAGAAAAAACAAGGACGAATCGGTTATTGTAATATCGATTGTACAACCAGTTGTGCTTTCCAAGTGATCAAAACGTGAGGTTAAGATGCCGTATATAAAGAAATTAAAAGCTGAAAGTATGAAAAAGCAAATTTGTGTTGTGTATAATAATAATGGTGATTAGAGAAGGCTGGCTAATACGTTTGGTGTGAAAAAATCGACCGCATATCGTTGGGTGAAGAAGCAAGATCAACTTCCAAAACTACGAGGTGGTAAGAGGATGAAAATTACGGAGGAACATCGGACCTTCATGGTGAAATATATTGAAGAAAATTCAAGAATTACGCTGAAAGATCTAAAAATAAAAATGGAACAAAATCATCAAATTATTGTTTCAACAGAATGTTTGCGGAAACATTTGGATGGTTTGATGTACACACTGAAAGACATTCGTAGAGAACCCGAAAACATGAATAGTGTTGGAACCAAAGCAAAGCGTCGTGAGTACGTCCTACAACGTTTGAATTATCAAGCGGATAACATCCCCATTTTATACATGGACGAAACAAATTTTAATTTGTTTATTTCAAGGAAGAAAGGACGATCGAAAAAAGGTACTCGATGCAGCTACATAACGGCAGGGAGCCGCGGAGCCAATGTCCATGTCATAGAATGCATAAGTGCTATGGGATTGGTTTACCATCAAATTAGAAGAGGCGCTTTTAGAAAGGAGGATGCTAAAGAATTTGTGCGTCAATGTCCGCGTACTGCATTAACCAAGTATCACTCGTATACGGTGTTAGTAATTGATAATGCTCCCTGTCACTGTGGTGTGGAAGATATATTTGAAGAAGAAGAATTCAGCAACTATCACTTACTGAGGCTAAGTCCTTACAGCCCAATGTTCAATCCGATCGAAAATGCTTGGTCTAGCCTCAAGGCAGCTGTTAAACGAGATCTGTGTGAGAAAATGCCACAAATTTTAGCTGATGAAGACAGGGCAAATATATCACGAACTGAGTTTCGTCTTCGTCAGTTAGAAAATATTATAAATAACAATATTGAAGTCATAAATGCTAATAATTGTGCAAGATATGTTGCTCATGTCCAAAGATTCATTCCTGATGCCTTAAATTTACAAGATATGGGTATGTGAATTATTATTGTGTTAAGAAGTTTGATTTTGAGTAATGTGTTTGTGTCATAACTATGATGATTTTGTTATATTTGTATTACTTATTTTTAAAATGTTAATAAACTTGGTGTATTTAAAACAGCAATGTGATTACAATTTCGTAGTTTTATTGTATATATTTACATTTTATAGACTCAATTTTACAATTTACAAGGTAAATTTAAATAGATTGAACTTGAAATTGCTTAGTCTCAATTTGGGGTTGTTAGATGTCGTTATGAATGTGTTTAGTCTCAATTTCATTCTGTTCATTCCCAATTTGAAACTGTTTGTTCTCATTTTGAGATTGTAAAGGTATAGTCTAACACATCAGAAAACTAGCTCATTGCCCCCCCCAAAAAAAAAACACTTTTCCATAATCCTATTCCTCCTCTTCCTCTTTTTTCCTTCGTTTTACACCTAATAACCACCATAAAGTAGCTTGTCAACACACAATACAAAATAACACATCACCAACCAAACTCACCTCGTCACCCAATCCCCTTCTTGTATGGGGAACAGACGGCACAACAACTAACGAAGAATGATACAAGTTAAAAACCGGCGTAAAGAGCTCCAGCCGGAGTAGACATGCTACAAGCAAAAATGCCGCCGCACGCACGCCTGCAACAGGACAGGCGACACATCGGCCTTTCAGACTGCGACGCGGCGTCACCCCGCACAGCCATGCAGAAAAAAAAACGTTGTAGCCTCATTTATGTATTATTTAGATATTATTATTTCTTACCAATTCTTACGCTGAAACATTTTTTTTTATTTCCATTCTTCCGTCTGGTGGATAATTACACTAGTCAATGACAAGGGAACTATTTTTTTATATCGAAGAAATTAACTACGTAAAACTAATTTTGCAAAAAATAGTTAAAAATTTACAAAATTTCTAACAGCTTTTTGTATGACCATTTTATAACTTGAAAGAAATTGAGCAAGTAATTCAGAACACTACGTTTTCTTATCAATATATGTAATTTATCATCGCTGAGTTGTAGTGATGTAATCGAGATTATATATAAGGATAAACAAAATAAAAAATATTAACACTCCCTAAATGCAATAATATGCTATCACTTTTTGCTCTAATGTGGAATCAAACATTCTTTCTTGAGAAATCATCTGAGCCGCTCATCATTATCAGATCCCAGTGACCTTCATATCACATTGTTTTCATACTGGTAATATACTTGTAATGCAAGAAATGATTTATTAGAGACATGTTAACGGCAATCCATAGCTAGGTACGACTGAAGAAACTCTTGTATTATGATTTTGTATTTTCATTTTTTGTTTCGTGAAAATAATTTTATCCACTTCACAAACAATTTTCAAGCTGTTAAATTTTTTCATAAATCTCTTCTTCCAAGACAGAGTCATCCATCATTTAAATGATTTGAGAATTTAAAAAAAATCTCCATGTTTAACTCGCTTATCTGTAAAGTAAAAGACCTCGTAAATATTTAAAACGAACTTCATTGGTCCAAAGCCTTCACAAAATTTCGATCACCAAAAATCGATCGGGGAAAATCAATTTTGAACAGAATCGTCTTAATGGTTTACATACCAGTGATGACCACAAACGTTTTGCCGTCAAACGATTTTTCGGTATCAAGGACCCACAAAACATGGATTCTTATTAGACGTGGATTCTGCAGAAGTTGAAGTAATTTACTATATATAGGAAGAAGTTTTATCCATTGTTTCGTCACCAAGGCCTGGCAATAAGACTTTCTGTTGAAAATTCGCCGTTTTCTGGTGCACGATTTTCAGGCCCATGTTTTGGAGTGACTTTCATTTATCACGTACGGTGCTGTAGGCGTCTTGGCCCGCCCTGCTGGCAACAGAAAGCGGTGTTGTAGAGCCTTGCGAACCCTGGCGATTATAACAGCCTTTGTCATCCAATTCAAGTGTGTCTTTATGTGCTATTGAAAATTTTTACGTGTTGGGTTGGGTAGTTTTATATGAAGCTTCTTTAAGAGCATACGGAGACGCACACCCAGGGGATGGGGTAATGACGATCTAAGCGCATATGAAGTCAGGTGGGTTGGATGGAGGACTGCTTGACGCGAGGCAGTATCAACATTGGATAATTTCGCGCCATAGGAGGCAATCAGAATATCCCGCCTTCGGCTCAGGAATGGTTCTCCAGCCTCGGCCAAGAGGCATTCGATGCGACTCGTGCGGTAGGCGTCTGTACTCATCCTTATGCCAGCATTGTGTATGGTTTTTAATGGCCGGAGGGTTGATGGAGATGCTGACCCATACACTATGCATCCGTAATCCAAGATAGGGCGGATGAGAGTTCTATACAAACGCAGATAACAAACACGGTCTGCGCCCCAAGAGCTACCAGTAAGAGTGCGAAGGAAATTCATAGGTCATACACATCGGCCCTGTAGTTTACGGATGTGTTTTCACCAGGTTAGGCTCTTGTCAAATGTGAGTCCAAGGAAGGTAGCGGATTCAACGAATGGAAGCTGCTGTCCTCCAAGAAAAAGGTCGGGGTGATTATGGAGGTAACGGATTCTGCAAAAGTGCATGCAAGTGGTTTTTGAGGTAGAGAACTTGAAACCTGTTTCTTCCATTCCTGCAGTTTGTTGAGGACAAGTTGTAGTTGCCTCTCAATAACTTGCACGCTCTTCGAGGAGCAAAAAATTGAAAATCGTGGGAGAACGATGGCTTCACGCCAAATCTTTGGTATAGCATGTTCAGCTTGTTGAAAATGCCGAGGAGAAACGAACGAGCGTTTTCAGGTAGGTGTTTCAACATTTGGTAATGTATCTGGTCTGGTCCTGGAGCAGAATATTTCGCACAAGCGAGGGCACAGGAGAGTTCGTCCATGGAGAAAAAGGCATCCACGCGACTCGAGAAGTCTAATTTTCAGTTTTCCATTTTTCTTTTCGTGTTTTGAAAGCCAGAAGAATAGTGTATGGAGCTGGAGATTTGTTCGTAATGAGAGGCCATTTCTTCAGCAATTTCTTGTGGAGAGGTTAGGAGATTGCCATTTACCATAAGCCCTGAAATAAACGGCGAAGGGAGTCTTCCACCGATCTGTCGGACCTTTCTCCACACAAGTTTAGGGGATGAACGGCAAGAGAGTGACGAGATGTAGGCTCTCCAGGACGCAGCCTTACTTTCCCGTATCGTTAATCTAGCTCTGGCTCGGGATCTTTTATAGTTTATTAGGTTTTCCATGGTCGGGAACCTACTAAGTTTTGCCAATGCCCTCTTCCGATCCCGGACCGCGGTGGCACAATCAACGTTCCACCATGGCTCAGGGGGGTGTCGTGCATGGCCCGACGACTTCGGGATGGCAGATGAGGCCGCATGAAGGACAGCGTTATTAAAATGGGCAACCATAGCATCGATGTCGTTTGGGCAGTTTTCCGATATTCGTAATTCTGTCTTGAATGTTTCCCACTTAGCTCGGTGGATTAGCCACCGAGGAGGGCTAGCAACGTTCAGATCGGGAATATCGAGGTTGACCCGGATGGGAAAATGGTCACTGCCATGCAGGTCGCCAAGGACAGTCCACTCGAAGATTGTAGAAACGGAGGGACTACAGAGAGCTAGGTCCACGAACGAGAATGTGTTAAAAGCTACGGAGAAGTGTGTGCTTTCGCCAGAATTTAGGAGAATTCAGTTTTGGTTATCTATGATCTTTTCAAGTAACTGCCTCTCGTGCACGACCTTGTGCCACCCCAGGCAGGGTTGTGGGCGTTGAAGTCTCCCACAATGAGAAAAGGTGTAGGCACCAGAGAGAGCACATCTTCCAGTTCTTTTTGTGACACGACTTGTTCAGGCGGGATGTAAATGTTGCAAATGGTAACAGAAATAGTTCGGAAATTTACACGAACGCAAGATATATGGAGAGTGGTTCGTATGTCTATTTCTTTCGATACCAAAGAGTTTGTGATAATCGTGGCGACTCCGCCATGGGCGCGGAGGCCATCGTCTACGTCTTGCCTGTAGCAACAAAAGCCGCGTAGAGAGAGGGAGTGCTCAGAACGGAGATGTGTTTCCTGCAGGCAGATAACCACGGGTCTATGTATAGACATGATTAACTTTAATTCATCCAAACGGGTTCGAAAGCCATTTATGTTCCATGACAGGAGAGCCATTGTTTCTAGTTAGGTTTTTGGTTCAAGGGTAGGTTGTGTATCAGGTTTCTTTTTCTTCTTTTTCCTTCTTTGTTGGAAAGTAATAACTTGGTTCATGCGGAGTTCCTCATTCTCAGCAGAGTCATCTTGACTACTGCTGGAGAGGGTCGCATGTATTGAGACACCACGGTCCCTTGAGACAGGCGACCTAGATCTAGCAATACGGCCTGTCGGCCTCAGCTTCTCTTGATGTGTTTGGGTGTTGGTTGCAATATTTATGGTTTTTGTTTCCGATTTTGTTTCAGGCTGGACAAGAGATTTGGGATTTGCATCTCCGCCGATGTCATCAAAGGACACCTGGCAGGCAGCATCGCGCAAAGTGGAGGCTTTAGGCGTTTGGGTTTCCGAATTGACTGTCTTATGTTGACCCACGGTGTCAGCGAAACTTCGGGCCATGTCCACGGGGTTTCGCGTCTGGTAACGGCGTCGTGCCTCCGGGGAGGAAACTTTCTCAGAGACCCTGATCTTCTGGATCTCTCTTTTCCTTAAGAAAATGGGGCACTGGTTGGAATTAGATGGATGTTTTCCACAACAGTTTACGCACTTTGCCTCGGCGGAGCAGTTAGTGTCATTACAAACCTCCTTTCCATAGTGCACGCAGACTGCGGCGCTCATGCAGCGAGGTTGCGTATGGCCAAACCTCTGGCATTTAAAACAGCGCAGAGGGTTTGGAACATACTGCCTGACACGGAGATTGTAGAAGCTACACGATATGTTCTCGGGTAGAGATGGACGGTCGAAAGTCAGTATTAGAGTTGAGGTAGGAGGAGAATCCGATTTACTCTCCGCTGAATCCTTTAAATCTCTGACACACCATATGGCTCGAAGGTTTTCAAATTTTCTTCCGATTCGGTAGAGAAGTCTTCGTGGTTTTCCACACCATTGCAGAGGTTTAAGGTCGGGTGGGCGGACACATGCACCTGGAGGCCGGCTATTTCTTTGAGGTCGAGGATCTTGCTGATCTGTTCATCAGAGCGACATTCGAAAAGAATTGTGCCATTTCTCTGACGGACCACCGACTGAAATATACCAAACTTTTCAATTTCCCTGGCAAGTTTGATTGGGCTGACACTCTTCATAGTTTCATTTTCTCTTTTACTTGACATGACGAGAAAGCGGGGCTTAGTAGGTCTGTCTGACTCATTACAAAAAATCTCTCAAGATTTACTGTTTCACCGACAAATCTCCTCTTCCTTATGGAAGAGGGCGGGGGTAGGTTTTTTATCCATTAAGAGGAGATCAGATTCATCCCCGTGGTCCCCACCCACCACGGAGCCCAACAAGGGGACACTCCATCGGAGTGCCAGGGTTGCCACGGGGATATAGTGGGGGGTTACCACAGCGCTGCACCGCCGTGGATACCCCCGCTAACCCTGGAGTTCAGTACAAGACCTAGTCCAAGCCGGTTTATCGGGAGTGGGTTAGCTCCCGACCGTCTGTCTAGAAGAGTCCGTAGCCAAAGCAAGTGTATTGAGACCTACAAGGAATGTTCCCCAAAATACGTAAGAGCACGTATCCCTGGATGCCAAGAAAAAAGGGGCACGAGGAGAGTAATTGGGAAACAGACAGGCCCCTCAACCGCCAGGACATACATTCCCTCCGACGCGGGTCGCCATGCACGGCAAACACATGGGTGGGCGTTCAGCATACACAGGGGGCCAGTGAAATAGAAGAGGGAGAAGAAAAGAGACAGGATGGTATAGAAGAAAGAGAATGTACAATGGGGAGAAGAAAAGCGACTTGTGAAGGAAAGGAATACTTGAGAGCCCTCTCTGTATCCCCCCGTCAGAACGTGGACCAACCCACCTCGACGGGAGAAAACTAGAGAGAACTCAGAAATGTATCAAACAGAAACCACATGGTTGGATAATCAAGGTCGATAAAGATGGAGCTTACGTAGCTATTCAACAATGTACACAACAAGAATGGCTCAATTTTCTTAGAATCAATTTTATCGGATCAATTTGATTTCTTGCGCGAAAGAAATGCTGTGCTAATGTGTGTTCACAACAACAGATGGCTCTGTGTCTCTCTTAGCACAGAGAACAATGTGAAACCAGTTGTCTGACTGCCACCGCGCGAGATGAATCCGTTTCGAGCAACGCTCATACAATAAGATAGCCGTTTTACATGAGAGAAATGCCTCAGAATGCCAAATGCAATTGCTGGAAGCTCTAGGGAATAATGTCTTTCCGTACCGAACAGTCAAAAGATGGGCGAGAGTGTTACTGCGAGAACGCACAGCAACCTATGATCAGCAATGAATGTAACGACCTGTGAGTATGCAGACCGATGTGGCACATGCGGTAATCGAGCATCTGTCTACCCGGGCCTTTTGGAATTTTGGACGGGTATCAGTTGCGGCTCGTGGGTATTCGCACGTTCGCATGTGGACACCCAAATTAATATGGTGCCATTTCTCTTAAACATCTTTTAACAAGAGGGGAATACAAGTCCTCTCAGAGCATTTCCAAACCATGGTATTTCAAAACACGCGCCGTTCGGAAGCTGCGATTGCCCGTCCGTCCGCCTTTCTTTCGTGAAAGCCTGCGGGAGCACACTCGGGAGAATGCGACCCAGGAAACGGCGTCCTAGGCTGCCGCGGGGCTGCAGGGGAAGGAGGGGGAACAACGGTGGCTTATGGAGGACTGGAGCAATCCCCCCGCGGTGCTCCTTCTACGGCGCAGGCGCAATGGCGATCTCGGGAGATGCTTTGACGTGTCTCGAAGATATAACACTCGAGTAGCACGAGTTTTCAACAGAAGTGTGTGACATTGAACGAAGGAAGTGTGAGATATCTCTCCACTTAAATGAGCTTTCGCACTAGCGCGCGAAACGCGAACGCATTGCTGTGCAGTGTTGCGTTCATAAAAATGTTAATTGTATATAATATGTGTATTCTCTTGTGTTTTAAAGTGAATTGTAATTACAAAACCATTCCGAAGTATTCAATCCCGTAGTGTATTTTGTAAACGAAGTTTACAAAACGAAGTTTACAAAAGTTTAGGCTACGTTTCAATGTGTTTTGAGAAAATCGAAATCAGGGAGTTCTTTTTCTGTCAAGGGTGTTTGTGCAACCAACAATGAATAGCGTTGAAAATATGAAACGTAAGAAATCAATTATTTCAATGAAAAAGCCACAGAAAAAATGCTGAAAAGAAACAATGGAATGGAATTGTTTGGCATCCTATCAGATTTCAAAGATGATTTGTTTAAATTGTCATTGTTAATGTTAATGTGTGTAAATGCACGCATGTAATGTATGTGAGTGCGAGAGAGAGCGAGAGAGAGAAATAGAGAGCGAGAGAGAGAGCGAGAGAGAGCGCGAGAGAGCGAGAGCGAGAGCTAGAGAGAGCGAGAGCGAGAGAGAGAAAAGAAAATCGTTGCACACCCTAATGACATGGCCACGAGCCGCCACTGACGGGTATGTACTGCTCTTGAAATTTTGGGAATTCGTATATGCTACGATATACTCGTATATACTCGTAAAATGCTTTGGAACACGAAACCAGTTTTGTCATTTCAAATACCTTAATAAATACGAGAAACACAATGTAGGCACGTGTGAATGAATTTAGGTCATTTAGGGCCTTTCATGTGTATATTTCACATGTTCCACCCGTGCTCGTATTCTGACAAATTGCTTCATAGCTTATACCCCAACAATCTAGCCTAAAATTTATGCAAGTAAAAATAGATCATTCTCTAAACATTTTTTCACATAAATAAAAATTACTATTTTTGATATGTGGCACTTTCTTTGGGCACTGACTATATACCTCAAGCAGTCAATGGAGTCGAGCAGGCGAAGATTCTACGTTCATAGCACCATTAAGTTACTTCTTCAGAGATTTTGACGAGTTGTTTTAACCCTAGAAAGCGTAAGGTGAGTCCAATGGACTCACAGGCTTCTGTAATTTAATACTATTCTTTTACGATAATGCATTTCCTTCAGTTCTTAACAATATTCCTCAAGTTCTATCAGAGTCACCTCATCAGAGTTTCAAAATGAATATAGGATTGATTTTCATTTCTTTTTTGATAAAAATACCCATTTGTGTCATAAAAGCACAAGGTGTGTCCACTGTACTCACGTGCTTTCATTTACTGTTTAGAGTGTAATATAAGAGTGTAATATTAGAGTGCTTTCAATTACTGTCCCAGTGTAATATAATTTACTCGTCTTGTTACGATATCATTATTATGCATAGTTTACCGTTGTAACGAAATATATTATCAGTTCATTGTTGAAATAATGATCAGTGGATTTTGTTTTGCAGTCTGCAATGTTGCAAAATGTATTACATAATGTACTAGGTCAGTTCATAGAGAAAAAGATAAGTTGGCTCCAATATAGATATTTGTGAATCAATATCTAAAAATTTAACAAAATATTTTTCCCCGGGAGCATTTGTGACGTTCGATAAACAGTTGGTACTCTTTCATGGGCGTTGTGCCCATTTCGACAATATGTGAGCTCCAAATCTGACAAACATGGTACGAAATTATTTTGGTTAGTGAACGGCAAAACAATATCCTCTAAAAGAAATTCCTTATCGTGAAAAAGAAGGGCACACTAAAACAACAAACGTGAGTCATTCTGTTGTTATGAAATTAGCAGAACAATATTACAAAAGTAACAGAAATATAACTTGCGATCATTTTTTTACAAATCTGAAACTAAGCAAAGATTTGTTGAAGAATGGCCTTCCTGTTGTGGATACTGTCAGAAAAAAAACAAGAGAATTGTCCCGATTGAAAATTCCTGCCCGATAAAAGAAGGGAAAAAGAATCTTCTTTTTTTGGGTTCAACGGCAAGCACACTAGTGATGTATGATCCTGAACAGAAGAAAGCCGTTGTTTTGGTTTCAAGTATGCATCATTGCAACAACTGTAGCAGAAAGAAGAAACAAGCTGGATATATTTTTATTTTACAACGAAACTAAAGGTGGCGTTGATACCTTGGAGCAGATGCTTCATGCGTATTCCTGTAAGTGAAAGACAAACAGATAGCCCTTGGCATTGTTCAAGAATCTGATCCATGTGTATGGTGTTGCCGCTTTTGTCACGTGGACAAATTTATACTCGGATTGGAAACAGAAGTCTGTAAAAACAGCAGGAAAATATTTTTGGGAGACTTGGCTGAATCTTTGGTTAAGAAACAAATCAGATGAAAACCAAAAATAGGTTTACATCAGCATATATTGAAGTTTCGCCATGCTGAGACACTTCCACTCATCCAAGCATGAAAATAAAGAAAAGGTTATTTATGCGATCCTAAAAGAGAAAGAATGCAGTGCCAAACGTATGACTTGTCAAAAGAATGTATATGATGAAAATTCCGTCACCCAATTAAAATGCCTTAAATGCACTAAAATAAGAAAACAGTAACTTTTTGTTCTTGAAACCTTTTTTAGTTTTTTATATAACTCACATAGAGAAAAAAAATTACCTCCGTCAGGGAGAATAAGGAAAAAACAGAAAAATAAATTGTAGGAAGACATGGATCTGAAAAAATATTAAGAAAAAAAGACTTTTAACAATGTAATAATCATTGAAATTATCGAACTCTTGTTTTAAACATCTTGTACACAGTGTTGTTGTCCATGAATCCACTGGACTTGCATTACGCTTTTATAAAGATGCAATACCTAACGTTTTCTAGGGTAAAAAAGAACCATAAATTCCCCTTTAGCCAGGGCCTCTTTTAATTATATAAGTGGAAAATTAGTCCAGTCACTGGGTATCCCGTTCAGAAAAGGAAATTCGGAAGTTTTTTTCTCAGCGATTCTGTATGTTTTCGGAGGCTAAATTCTAATTTGAAATGTACCCCCCTCAGAAATGTCTGCTTTACAAAGAAAATTCCAAAAAGCCGTAAGTTTGCTTTTTCCGTTTTTCACATATATTCAGACAAGTAGGAGCTTTATCGAAAGGATCTGTATACATAAAAGTAAAGTAGACACAATTCTACAAAAAAATGCATATATTAACTTACATTTTTTCGATCTATTGTTTCAGGTGCAAGAGCGCGCTGAGAATCTGCGATTATTAGCTCTCTGGGTAAACAGGAGAAAAGCCCAATTAGTATATTGGGGTGGTGGCCCAGTTTCATTACAAGATGCTTGAAAACGACTATGACGAATCAATTACTTTCATTGTTAAATGATTAACACTCCGTTACTCGCGGAATCAGTACGAATATTTGTATATCCCAGACTTACCAAATCTAATTATGATCGGAAGCCAGAGAAAAGAGACAACACGTTCTGTTAAGTGGCAAATTATATAAAAGCAACAATAAAACTAAAGAGGAATTTTATGTATGAAACAAAAATATGGAATAAGATCATAAATATTTTGCTCTCTCGGGAAGAGGAAACATCATATGTAAATTTTATCTACAACAAACCACACCCAGTTACCACGAGAAGCAATCGAAATTTTCAAACATCAAACAATTTCAACAGGAACGAAGAGGGAGTCAAAATTTCTTCCGTTTGGCATCCCGGACTCCGCAACACCAAAATCAAGCCACATAAGGACAAAGTTGCCCGTCACAAATCAACCAATCACATACCAGCCTACCAACCGACACCCGTTCGGAAGCCTGCAAGCGAAATTGCGTAGCTTCCCTCCACACCTTCAGTATTACAGCTTTGTTTTTTTAGCATACTGGTTACAATCGCATAAAGAAACTTTCGCTCGCTCCTGTCCCTGCCCACCTCACCCCAACCCACCATGCTCATCGCGAATAAATTTCGGCGTGTGAGCCACGTATCTGGCCACCCAAAGTCTCGAATGCAGATTGGTGAGCAAACGAGAAAGCAATAAATTGCTAACATGCACAATTCATAACGTTTATGAAATTTTCAAGTGATTGACTTCTGAAGGACGAAATAATAAATTGGTTGCAAATATTTTCAAATAAGTAAATTCTGTAGAATTGTTTAATGGCGCATGGCGATTTTCGGCTCACAATTGTATCTACATTTATTTATAGTATTAAAATTACGCATGTTACCAGCAAAAACCTGTTTAATTTCAAGCCTTTATTCAATCGTAAGTTAGTGGGTGTGGGTGGGCGTAAACGGTAAATGGTAGACTCTTCCCTGGGATTAAATTAAACATATTATACGTCGTATTCATGTCAAACATACTATATTCTTTTGTTTTCCGCTGAGCGACTTGCTAGCAACTTGGCGGTGGGCGTTTCGCAACACAATGGCGCCCATACGTGGTTTTCGCATAATACTTCTAGATTCAAGACCTTCCCGGAATATTTAATTGTGACTTTAATGTTTACGTTAGAAACCGTACATTACTCGTATTATTGGTATTTGGTAACGTTACTGATGTCACTGCCGTACAAGCATTATGATCATAGAAATTGTTGTGATTGGAAAGTAGGTTTTGTTATTTTGTGTGTTGGTATATCTTAGTACATTATAGATGTTGCAGAGCAATGCAACATGGTTTTGAGTTTTCTTGCGCACAGGGACATCAAAAACATTAAGAATTCTCCAAGATACGTATACGCTTTACATAAACATTCCAGTGAAGGCCGCCAAAGACGACCCATGGAGCGGCCGACCAACAACTGCCACAAATGAAACTATCACTGATAGTGCACTCGCGGGGTTATGTGACCGCAATAAGCGCTCAGAAGATATCAGCAGAGGAACGAATTTGAGTTGGAAGAGTTCAAACTGTTCTCCATAAATATTTGATCCTACATCGCCTATTTCAAAAATTAGTTCCAAAAATGTCTCCTGAAAACAAGAAAATAATTATTCTTGTAGGGATCTGATCAGTATTGCCGACAAAGATGATAATTTTTTGAATAACACAATTGCTGGAAATGAAACTTGGGGCTTCTTGAACGTATCACAGCCTACACGACCAGCCATGTGGGTGGAAAACCATTATGGAAAGCTGAAGATGTTACTGAAAGCGAAAGCTGAAGATGTTACCGCAAATGCGACGGCGACAAATAAACACTATGATTGGCAAAGCATATTTTTTTATGAATTCTTTCACACACGCTGACAATGTGTAACAATGTGTAACACGCGCTTACAATGTGTAACAACAGAGAGGAACTATTTTCAGGAAAATGTGTAAACTGTGTTATGGTAACTTGTTTCTGTATTATTAACAAATTGTTGGATCTTTATGAATTTATGTATATACTTGCATTGCTCTTAATTACACAAATATGGCTTGTATACAAAATCTCTTTGTCAGAACGTGACCAGCAACATCAACGCATGATGGGCTGCCTACCAATTAAATCTAATTAGTACGACCTCCGAAAGTAAGTTTCAGCTACGCCACAGCTGCAATGCAGACAATGTGTATTAATAACGGCAAATAACAATTAAGGCTAGTTTCATTTAACAGAGAGGAAAAAGTTATAAAAGTAAAAGCTTAGCTCGTGGCACATAGCGAAGTCGCTAGTCTTTCACCACTGAGATTCGGGTTCGATTCCCGTCGAATCTCATGTGAAATTTGTTCCTACAAAACAAGTTTGGCTGCTTCACAAGGGCTAGTCCAGCCCCTGTGAAGTGTCCTAAACCCTACCCCTATCCTTATTCCTTCCCAATTCTGGCCGCTGAGTAGTGACGCAGGAGGCGCGTACGCGGAGATGCTACCTGGCGGTCCTCTTGACAAGTGACTGGGACCTGACGTAAAATGATATAAAATGGAGGATTACTCCCGCGCAAAATAATGGAGGATTACTCCCCAACGCAAAGCGCTCAACGCCCCTTAAGGGGCTTGGAGACGCGTTGCGTCAATATGTAGACGCAACAAATTAAAAAATAAAAAAAATAAAGTAAGTTCAATTTCTTTAGTTTAGCAATATCGTAGAAGGAAATATATCTCAAATTTGAGAAAATCGTATAGTCGTACGCAGCACAGGGACAAACAAGGGGCTACATCTAAAAAACTATTTCACTTATGAAGCTACAACTTCACAGATGTTTCTTTGAGACATATGGGACTAGGCATACAAAATTTCATCACAATCAAGATGGTCGCAAGGGACACTTCTCCAAAATGACGCTACTTGACACAGAATGACACAAAGTGAAAAATTTTAGGAGGTAGACAACAATTTCGACAATTTTTTACTCTCACGTAAGAGACACTAATATTCATCAAAAAACGTTTTTGCTTAGAATGACCGATACTGTAACTTTCAAAAATATTGATGTTCCTTTCCGATCCATCATGTACATTTCAGTATCTGCAGACATTTATGATGCAACAACTCAATGATTTCGGTATATTTTTTAAATTTTGTGGAATATTCCTTTTAAACCCTGCAATTGTCAGACGCACACCTGAGAAATATAATTTTGACGACGTATTCACATACTTTTGTTATACTTAAGTACAGATACTAACAAAAATGGAATTTTAAAATGTATAAAATGCTCATCACAATGATAACTAATACTTACTCATCGGGATAACTTTGGTCAGCAACAGACGGCTTCATGTTCCATATCACTGTTTTCTTGTGTTCAGAATTAATCATCCTGCGACGAGTAGTCGGTTGCCCTGAACTACTATTATTTTTCGGCGTAATGTGCAGAAGATAGCAACCTCCAAACACATGAGAGAAAAGAACCGAAGTGTACTGAAAAAGAGACAAATATGAAATTACTAAATGTGAAATGGAAATATTTATAAGAAAAGCCGTGAAACATCAACACACACAAAAAAGTCCATCTAGCACGATTGAACACATTTATCAATGCCAACAAGTACTGTCACAATGATTAACACAACTGTAAGCGCAACGAATAAATATAATTCGCTCTCACTCGAAATTTCGCCAAAATCAGTTAAGTAGCCGACAATAAATAGGGAGACACTCTCTATGTAGTGTGTAAGTAGCGAAGTGACGAGTTGATTTGAAACAGAGTTATAGGGATGCGCCTTTCTATCCATCTTCAGATTTGGCACCCTTAAGTAGTTAAGTCCACCAAACTAAATACACCCACTTACTGCAAATCGGAGAACAACAACTCTCAAAATAAAGTCGAACAATTATTTATGCTCAATGAAACGCGTCGAGTTAACAATGAACAATTGCTGTTACGGAACTCAAATGAAATTCTATAAAGTCATGGCTATCACAAGTGGGCTGTCTCGCAGTGAAAATTGGACCATAACCAAAAAAGACAAATCAGAATTCAAGCCGCAGAAATGAGATTTTTGAGATGTACACCTGGGACATTACTCACAGGTACAATTTGCACAAAGACAATCTGAAAAATCCTCTGCTTACAAGCAAGGTTTTCATGAATTGCATTTAACGAAACCAAACAAGTTACATGCTGGCCACCGGCGGGCATAGCAGTGACTCCTACAGGACGCCGCCGGTCGCTATTTGGCCACAAACGGCCTCTTGCTCAACACGCAGCGACTGCCGACACCGTGTATAACGTCTTCCCTTTGCTCTTTCCAAGTCTCCCCTTCTAAATGTGTAAAATTATAAGTGAACAATAATGAAACATTATGAAGTGAACAATGCATGCTATAGTAACAGATCATGTTCTCAGCTACATGTTGGACGAAACCATAGGAGCACAAGGAGTAAATGAAATAACTTGGCTGTAACATTTTCTATTAAACTGACCTGACGGAATACAAGACGTTAGTTTCATCTCAGATAAATGCTGAGGGCATGAAAATAATTTTGTGGCTTACATATCAACACATAATCAGTGAAAACCAACCTTAAAACAAATTCTCACAGTTTTAGTAAATGGTCACACATGGGACGTGCAAGACAAATCTTTCTGTGATAGAAATGACAAAAACAACACACACACACACACACACACACACACACAGATAGAGTGGGGAATAACAAAGCTCCTGGCCCAGATGGAATCCCGAACATCGCATTAAAAATGGCCGTCAAGATGGCACCCTCACTGTTTCTGGATGTGTTCAATACTTGCCTTCAAGAGGGTATTTTCCCACGAAAATGGAAGCTCCAAAGACTGGTGCTCCTTCCCAAAGGAAACAAGAACCTGGACGAACCAACATCATACCGTCCACTCTGCATGCTGGATACAGCCGGGAAGATACTTGAGCGCATAGTACACCGAAGAATAGAGGCAGCCGTCGAGCCGCAACTGGCCAGTAACCAATATGGTTTCCGGAAAGGTCGCTCCACCCTCGACGCGATTGACCTGGTGGTGAGTACGGCCAAAGACGCCATTTCAGGAACAAGGTGGAAAGGAGGAACGATGAGGTACTGCCTGGTGGCGACACTGGACATCAAGAACGCCTTTAATTCCGCCAAGTGGGACTGCATCATGAAAGCACTCGCCGAAATGACAGTACCCAAATACTTGCAAAGGATAGTGTCAAACTATTTTACTGACCGAACATTAATGTACGACACGAAGACCGGTGTTAAAGAGTACAGAGTGACTGGAGGTGTTCCACAAGGTTCAGTTCTGGGACCTTTGCTGTGGAACATAATGTATGACGGCCTTCTGAAACAAGAAGTACCAAGGGGGACTAAACTGGTGGCATATGCTGATGATCTGGCCGTGGTAATCGTCGCAAAACATCTTGATGATATAAAGTTTCTTCACGACAACACCTTCGAGAAGATCAGCCAGTGGATGGAATCAGTAGGGCTGAAGTTGGCGGAACATAAAACTGAGGCAGTCCTCATTACTGGTCGGAAACAGCTGGAGGGCATTACACTTCAGGTTGGAGGGCATGAAATCACTTCTCAACCCTTCATTAGATATCTGGGAGTCATGATAGATGCGCGGCTTAAATTTAAGCAGCAAGCTGAACACGTGAGTGCTAAGGCGTCAGTGGTCAGAACGACCTTATCACGACTAATGCCCAACATAGGAGGACCAAAGCAAAAGAGAAGAGCTCTACTCTCATCAGTAGTAACATCAATACTGATGTATGGAGTTCCCATATGGGCTAATACACTGCAGATCCAAGCTTCTCGCAGGAAAATCGCCCCTGTTTATAGACTAAGCGCCCTGAGAGTCTCCAGTGCTTTCCGCACCGTGTCTGAAGACGCAGTGTGCGTCATTGCCGGGATGCTGCCTGTTGGAGTACTCTCCGAAGAGCGAAAAGCCCTTTACCGGCAGAAAAGAATCACGTCTATGAGTCCAGAACAACTCAGACTACAGGAACGGCGTAAAAGCCTAAGAGTATGGCAAACGATGTGGGATTCCTCAACGAAAGGCAGGTGGACGTACCGCCTTATCCCGCAATTAGATGTTTGGATCAACAGAAAACATGGCGAGGTCAACTACTACCTCACACAGCTTCTATCGGGACATGGATGCTTTCGAGCATATCTGCATCGCTTCAAGCACGACGACTCTCCAGAATGCCCGGACTGCCCTGGAGTCAGTGAGGATGTAGAACACACGTTCTTCATGTGCCCCAGATTCATTAGTGCACGCAGTGCCTGGGAATCAACAGTTCGTTTGGAACTTCGGCCTGAGTCCCTAGTTAATGCAATGCTCTCCTCAAAAGAAGCTTGGGAGGCGACGAACGGATTCGCGAAGGAAGTCCTACTGGAGCTTCGTCGTCTTGAAAGAATACGAGCTGAAATGAATGCCCAACGTGTAGATGGTATGTAGCGTAACCACAACCCCCTGAAGGAAGAACAACAGCTAGTTTCTCCCCCGTGAAGTAATACCAAGCGGTAGTTCCACGGGGGTAAGAGATGTGAGAGGTGGTTTTTAGTCGGTAGGGGATATGCTTATCCGAGCCCGACATATCCAGGAGGAGCTACTATTCCTGGAATACGTAAAGAGTATTTTCCACCTCAACGAAAAACACACACACACACACACACACACACACACACACACACACACACACACACACACACACACACACACACACACACACACACACACACACACACACACACACACAACACACACACACACACACACACACACACACACACACACACACACACACACACACACACACACACACACACACACACACACACACACACACACACACACACACACACACACACACACACACACACACACACACACACACACACACACACACACACACACACACACACACACACACACACACACACACACACACACACACACACACACACACACACACACACACACACACACACACACACACACACACACACACACACACACACACACACACACACACACACACACACACACACACACACACACACACACACACACACACACACACACACACACACACACACACACACACACACACACACACACACACACACACACACACACACACACACACACACACACACACACACACACACACACACACACACACACACACACACACACACACACACACACACACACACACACACACACACACACACACACACACACACACACACACACACACACACACACACACACACACACACACACACACACACACACACACACACACACACACACACACACACACACACACACACACACACACACACACACACACACACACACACACACACACACACACACACACACACACACACACACACACACACACACACACACACACACACACACACACACACACACACACACACACACACACACACACACACACACACACACACACACACACACACACACACACACACACACACACACACACACACACACACACACACACACACACACACACACACACACACACACACACACACACACACACACACACACACACACACACACACACACACACACACACACACACACACACACACACACACACACACACACACACACACACACACACACACACACACACACACACACACACACACACACACACACACACACACACACACACACACACACACACACACACACACACACACACACACACACACACACACACACACACACACACACACACACACACACACACACACACACACACACACACACACACACACACACACACACACACACACACACACACACACACACACACACACACACACACACACACACACACACACACACACACACACACACACACACACACACACACACACACACACACACACACACACACACACACACACACACACACACACACACACACACACACACACACACACACACACACACACACACACACACACACACACACACATATATATATATACTCACTCAAAAAAATATTCGACACCTACGATTTTACCATATTTTCTTTTATTTAGAAGAGAATATTAAACTTGTCGTAATTTTGGTGATAAATAATGAAAGACATGCATTTCATAGGTTAGAAAAATATGCAAGTTTAATTTTCACATTAAAAATTATTAAACTACAATTAATTTGAAGAAATCTTACTTTTGGAACGTCAAAAAATATTCGGACACATAATATAAACCAATTAATAACACTAAATAAAACAAAAATAAATACATCAATAACTTGTAGGAGTCCTTTCATTATCTAAACTTCATTCAACCTCTTTGGCATGCTGTCTACGAGTTTTCTGGTGTACTCTGCAGAAATTTTATGCTATTCTTCGCGCAGTCTCACTTTTAATTGTTCTTTGTTGGCAATGGGCTCCTTTCTCACTTCACTGTCCAACTTTTCCCAAAGATTTTCAATGGGATTGATGTCTGGGGATTGTGAGGGAGGGTGAAGAACTTTAGGACAGTTGTATAAGAGCCACGGTTGAACCAATTGGGACATGTGTTTTGGATCATTGTCCTGATAAAAACTAAAATTGTGACCTATACCTAGCTTCTCAGCACTTTTCTTAAGGCTGTTCTTGAGCACTTGAAAATATTTGTAATTGTCCATTATATCTTCAATGAACACAAGCTCACCCACACCACTCGCCGCCATACAGCCCCACACCATTACGTTCCCACCGCCGTGTTTTACTGTTGGCTGCAGATTTCTCTCTTGCAACTGTGTGTTTGCCTTTCACAACACCAATGTTCTTCTGTCAGGTCCAAACACATTGAATTTACTTTCGTCCGAAAAAATAACTCTATTCCACCATTCAATGTCCTTGTTTACATGTTCCTCAGCGAACTCCCGCCTCTTCCTCTTGTTTATCTTATTTATGAAAGGCTTTCTTCTAGCCACGCGACCATGAAATCCTGCTTTTCGTAGAATCACTCTAATAGTTTCTGGATGTACTTCGTTCCCCGGTTCTTTTCTCACCTCTGCAGCAATCTTTGGTGCACTTAATTTCGGATTCTTTTTAACTTTCCTGACGACAAAGATCTCTTCTCGACGGGATAGTTTATTGGGACGTCCACTTTGGCAGTGAGACTCGATCCTATCTTCTTTTTTAAATCGCTTGATTATATCATACACTGTGCTTTTCTTCATATTTAGAATTTTTGCAATTTCACGACAGCTGTTGCCTTTTGCATTATGAAATATCACTAACTGACGTAGTTCAAAAGAGCTGTTTTTCCCTTTGCGTGGCATTCTTTCAACGTACTTCAAGGAGAGACACTAATAGACTGATTTTGGACAGCGTTTCGATTGACCGTTACGACCGTCCTTGAATCAACTGTGGGAAGAGTTTCTACGTCCGTTTTCGCCCAATATTTTGTTGACAAAAATGATTAATGCACAACTGTCCGAATATTTATTTGGTGTGCAATTTCCGTTATTGGAAGTTCTAATGCAAATTTATCATTGATGTAAAAGCGGAAAAAATGCATTTTGCAGTGTACGAGTATTTAAAGCTAAAAGAATATTAAAATTATTACTGGCATAATATTTTATGGTTTTAACAGCCTCAGAGCGTGTGAAACGTGAGTAAGCTGAATACTGTCCGAATATTTTTTTGAATGAGAGTATATATATATGTATATACTCTCACACGTGAACAATCTTTTTAAATGAGGTCCCTACAGAAAGATAATTTTACGTAGACGAGACTAGACGTGAAGAATTACAATTTGACTTCAAAATACGAAGGATGTTTCAAAAAAAGCATATAAATGTTAATGTCAAATGCAACCCGCAACACTCCCGCATAATTTACAGTTTAATAACTCCTGAACAAAGCGTTCTAGGGCCTTAAAACCTTATTACAAAAATTTAAATCGCTTTAATATATCAAAACTGACTTACATAACGGTGGGAACATATTTTCATGCAATACTGATCTTTATAATTACAATACACGTCGTAGAAATGACGTTCATCAAGTATCAGTAACAACTCACTACAAGAAATCCACATCCAATACATTTACGTTACTTTACAACGCATTGCCAGACGACATTAAACAATTAAAGTCGGTACACAAATTTAAGTTAAAAGTAAAATCTTTTCTGCTGAATAACTGTTTCTATATGATTAGAAACTGAACTGATCAATAAAAAGAAAAATAATGTTTATTTAACACAAAAATTATCAATAATAGATTAGTTTACATTTGTATTGTACATTTTTTTTAAAAGACTGAATATGCCCGTAACAACTAATGTACTTCAGCTTCCGGGTCAATGACTCCCAACTCGCTTTGGTTGTTGTCCAGTTTCCCTTATCCATTGAGCAAATGCTCACGTGGCCCCTTGTTTTCCTTCTGGACATAAATGTAGCTTCACTATGTGCACTTTTTTTTTTTTTTTAGTTTTTTTGCTTGCAGTGGTAGAAGTAAAGCTGGGGGGTGAGTTGCTATAGTGTTAGCAATGCAGAAAAAATAAATCTGCAGTTGGATTACCGTTGCAAATAGGTTTTCTATAACTCAGGAACGATTGGGATTAAGGGCGCTTCAACGACTGAGGTGATTTGCGCCCGTGTCATATTATTTAGAGACCAGTGTATAATATTGCAGTTCCAAGCTAACAAAGAAAAATTAAAATCTTTAATAGAAAGCAAAGTAAAACTGAGAAGGGACGTATCCTAATAAAAGGGTTTGGCAGAAAATTGCCAGATAGTTTTTTCTTTAAAATCTCGGGCTAAAAGCCAATAATAGACATCTTCTCTCAGGAATTTCTTATGGAAACCTTAATTCTCGCGAACTTAAAATCTGAGTTATGCCACTCTGTTTGCCATTCACTGCGGATAGAGCGTTTTATAAACAGCTAAGTGTCTTCCGTGGGGACTGTGAAGATGTCTAATTCTCTTTTCTTCGTGGCAGATTTTGCCGCCTAGACAGATATTTCATTTTCTCTTATTGCCACGTGTCCAGGGACTAAACAAAAGACTAAAATATAAACCAAGAGATGGTGGATTTGCTGTTGGATGGTCTTGTCAATGGGTCACAAGACGAGGAGGAGGAGATGGATTCAAGAGAGCATTTTGAATCACTGCAGATCACTACTTCCTTTAGTGGCATCGATCCAGCATATTTAAGTGCCTCCAAGAGCGCATACTTCTCTGCGGTATAGAAACTGCACGAAGAGTCTAGTCGAAAACCTTGCGTGGCTCTACTGCAGTAGAAGGCACATCCGACTTTGCCCTTTTGAGAGGAGCCATCGGTGTAAATAAAGTAATGGCCAGGATACGTAGATTTTATCACCTCAAATTACGAAAAGAATGTACTGGGGGAATGTATTTAGGAAGGTTAGACAGTATAAGATCTATTATCGGCCGGTGTAGTTTCCAAGGGGAAACAAGGTTTCGGGGGGTTTCACAGGGTTGGGTAGTTTTATATGAAGCTTCTGTAAGAGCATACGGAGACGGACACCCAGGGGATGGGGTAATGACGATTTAAGCGCATATGAAGTTAGGTGGGTTGTATGGAGGACTGCTTGACGCGAGGGAGTATCAACATTGGATAATTTCGCGCCATAGGATGCACTCAGAATATCCCGCCTTCGGCTCAGGGATGGTTCTCCAGCCTCGGCTAAGAGGCAATCGATGCGACACGTGCGGTAGGCGCCTGTACTAATCCTTATGCCGGCATTGTGTATAGTATTTAATGGCCGGAAGGTTGTTAGAGACGCTGACCCATACACTATGCATCCGTAATCCAAGATAGGGCGGATGAGAGTTCTATACAAACGCAAAAGACAAACATGATCTGGGCCCCAAGAGCTACCAGTAAGAGTGCGAAGGAGATTCATAGGTCATACACATCGGCCATGTAGTTTACGGATGTTTTTTCGCCAGGTTAGGCTCTTGTCGAATGTGAGTCCAAGGAAGGTTGCGGATTCAAGAAATGGTAGCTGCTGTCCTCCAAGAAAAAGGTAGGGGTGATTATGGAGGTGATGGATTCTCCACAAGTGCATGCAAGTGGTGTTTGAGGTAGAGAAAGTGAATCCTGTTTCTTCGCTCCATTCCTGCAGTTTATTGAGGACAAGTTGTAGTTGCCTCTCAATAACTTGCACGCACTTGGCGGAGCAAAAAATTGCAAAATCGTCAACGAACAGTGATGCTTTCACAGCCTCCCGGATAACTGATGCAATACTATTGATAGCAATGGCAAACAGAGTGACGCTCAAAATTGATTCCAGGGGAACACCGTTTTCTAACTGGTGACTAGAGGATAACACGTCGCCAAGGCGGACGCGGAAAGATCTTGATGAAAAAAACTACTAGAAACAAAGGGAGCCGTCCCTTAGGGGACAAGACTTAGGGCCCCAAGTATTCAAGGTGCGAAGAATACCGTACCTCCAGGTGGTGTCATACGCTTTCTCTATATCGAAGAAAATTGCTACCATGTGCTGACGTAGCACGAAAGAAGTGGAAATCTGCGTAGCGAGGGTGACTAAGTGGTCCATGGTTGACCTGTGCTTCCTGAAGCCACATTGGAGAGGTGTAAATAGGTTCTTTTGTTCCAGGAGCCAGACCAGACGTGTATTTACCATTCGCTCTAAAAGCTTGCACACACAGCATGTGACCGAGATTGGGCGGTAACTTGAGGGGGTTGTTCTGTCCTTTCCTTCTTTAGGGATAGGGAGGACGATGGCCTCACGCTAAATCCTTGGTATAGCATGTTCAGCCCAAATCTTGTTGAAATGCCCAGGAGAAACGTACGAGCGTTTTCAGGTACGTGTGTCAACATTTGGATATGTATCTGGTCTGATCCTGGAGCAGAATTTTTCGCACAAGCGAGGGCCCCGGAGAGTTCGTCCATGGAGAAAAAGGCATTGTAATCTTCCTCCACGCGACTCGAGAAGTCTAATTTATAGTTTTCCATTTTTCTTTTCGTGTTTTGAAAGCCAGAAGAATAGTGAACGGAGCTGGAGATTTGTTCGTAATGAGGGTAATGATTTGTTCGTAATGAATTGCGGAGAGGTTCGGAGATTGCCATTTACCATAAGCCCTGAAATAAACGGCGAAGGGAGTCTTCCACCGATCTGTCGGACCTTCCTCCACACAAGTTTAGGGGATGAACGGTAAGAGAGTGACGAGATTAGGCTCTCCAGGACGCAGCCTTACTTTCCCGTATCGTTAATCTAGCTCTGGCTCGGGATCTTTTATAGTTTATTAGGTTTTCCATGGTTGGGAACCTACTAAGTTTTGCCAATGCCCTCTTCCGATCCCGGACCGCGGTGGCACAATCAACGTTCCACCATGGCTCAGGGGGGTGTCGTGCATGGCCCGACGACTTCGGGATGGCATATGAGGCCGCATGAAGGACGGCGTTATTAAAATGGGCAAACATAGCATCGATGTCGTTTGGGCAGTTTTCCGATATTCGTAATTCTTTCTTCAATGTTTCCCACTCAGCTCGGTGGATTAGCCACCGAGGAGGGCGAAAAACGTTTAGATCGGGAATATCGAGGTTGATCCGAATGGGAAAATGGTCACTGCCATGAAGGTCGCCAAGGACAGTCCACTCGAAGATTGTAGAAACGGAGGGACTACAGAGAGTTAGGTCCACGGACGAGAATGTGTTAGAAGCTACGGAAAAGCGTTGGCTTTCGCCAGAATTTAGGAGAATTCAGTTTTGGTTATCTAAGATATTTTCAAGTAACCTACGTCTCGTGCAAGACCTTGTGCCACCCCAGGCTGGGTTGTGGGCGTTGAAGTCCCCCACAATGAGAAAAGGTGTAGGCACCTGAGAGAGCACATCTTCCAGTCCTTTTTGTGACACGACTTGTCCAGGTGGGATATAAACGTTGCAAATGGTAACAGAAATAGTTCGGAAATTTACACGAACGCAAGATATATGGAGAGTGGTTCGTATGTCTACTTCTTTCGATACCAAAAAATCTGCGATAAAAGTGGAGACTCCGCCATGGGCGCAGAAGCCATCGTCTACGTCTTGCCTGTAGCAACAAAAGCCGCGTAGAGAGAGGGAGTGCTCAGAACGGAGATGTGATTCTTGCAGGCAGATATCCACGGGTCTATGAAGAGACATTATTAACTTCAATTCGTCCAAACGGGTACGAAAGCCATTTGTTCCATGAGAGGAGAGCCATAGTTTCTAGTTCTTAGGTTTTTGGTTCTAGGGTGGGTTATGAATCAGGTTTCTTTTTCTTCTATTTCCTTCTTTGTTGGAAAGTAATGGCTTGGTTCATGCGGAGTTCCTCATTCCCGGCAGAGTCATCTTGACTACTGCTGGAGAGGGTTGCAAGTATTGGGATACCATGGTCCC
This sequence comes from Teleogryllus occipitalis, assembly GCA_011170035.1. NCBI lineage: Eukaryota > Metazoa > Arthropoda > Insecta > Orthoptera > Gryllidae > Teleogryllus > Teleogryllus occipitalis. Next base: position 89,130 of record BLKR01014947.1, on the reverse strand, counting down.
TTGAGACAGGCGACCTAGATCTAGCAATAGGGCCTGTCGGCCTCAGCTTCTCTGGATGTGTTTACGTGTTTGTTGAAGTATTTATGGTTTTTGTTTCCGATTTTGTTTCAGGCTGGACAAGAGATTTGGTATTGGCATCTCCGCCGATGTCATCAAAGGACACCTGGCAGGCAGCATCGCGCAAAGTGGAGGCTTTAGGCGTTTGGGTTTCCGAATTGACTTTCTTATGTTGACCTACGGTGTCAGCGAAACTTCGGGCCATGTCCACGGGGTTTCGCGTCTGGTAACGGCGTCGTGCCTCCGGAAAGGAAACTTTCTCAGAGACCCTGATCTTCTGGATCACTGGCACTTTGCCTCGGCGGAGCAATTAGAGTCATTACAAACCTCCTTTCCACAGTGCACGCAGACTGCGGCGCTCATGCAGCGATGTTGCGTGTGGCCAAACCTCTGGCATTTAAAACAGCGCAGAGGGAACATACTGCCTGACACGGAGATTGTAGAAGCTACACGATATCTTCTCTGGTAGCGATGGACGGTCCAAGGTCAGTATTAGAGTTGAGGTAGGAGTGAGGACCCCATTTACTCACCGCTGAATCCTGTAAATCTCTGACACACCATATGGCTCAAAGAAGGCTTTCAACTTCTCTTCCGATTCGGTAGAAAAGTCTTTGTGATTTACCACACCCTTTGGAGAGGTTTAGGGTCAGGTGGGCGGACACATGCACCTGGAGGCCGGCTATTTCTTTGAGGTCAAGGATCTTGCTGATCTGTTCGACAGAGCGACATTCAAAAAGAATTGTGCCGTTTCTCTGACGGACCACCGACTGAAATATACCAAACTTTTCAATTTCCCTGGCAAGTTTAATTGGGCCGACACTTCATAGTTTCATTTTCTCTTTTACTTGACATGACGAGAAAGCGGGGCTTAGTAGGTCTGTCTGACTCATTACAAAAAATCTCTGAAGATTTACTGTTTCACCGACAAATCTCCTCTTCTTAATGGAAGAGGGCGGGGGGGGTAGGTTTTTTATCCATTAAGAGGATATGAGATTTCATCCCCGTGGTCCCCACCCACCACGGAGCCCAACAAGGGGACACTCCATCGGAGTGCCAGGGTTGCCACGGGGATATAGTGTGGGGATACCACAGCGCTGCACCGCCGTGGATCCCCCCGCTCACCCTGGAGTTCAGTACAAGACCTAGTCCAAGCCGGTTGATCGGGAGTGGGTTAGCTCCCGACCGCCCGTCTAGAAGAGTCCGTAGCCAAAGCAAGTGTATTGAGACCTACAAGGAATGTTCCCCAAAATACGTAAGAGCACGTATCCCTGAATGCCAAGAAAAAAGGAGCACGAGGAGAGTAATTGGGAAACAGACAGGCCCCTCAACCGCCAGGACATACATTCCCTCCGACACGGGTCGCCATGCACGGCAAACACATGGGTGGGCGTTCAGCATACAGAGGGAGCCAGTGAAATAGAAGAGGGAGAAGAAAAGAGACAGGATGGTATAGAAGAATGAGAATGTACAATGGGGAGAAGAAAAGTGACTTGTGAAGGAAAGGAATACTTGAGAGCCCTCTCTGTATCCCCCCGTCAGAACGTGGACCAACCCACCTCGACGGGCTCAGAAACGAAAATGTCTAGTTTTTCAAATGTTGCTAATCTCGGGCCTTTTAAAATATTATTATTATTATAACTTTCATTTATGTTTCAAACACTTATAGTTAAAATGTTGCGATGGGATTCTGTTACTCAAGAAAACGTGCGTAAATAATCTTCTCCCTCCTACGTCATACACAGTTTTTACTGATGTTTTTTGTTTTGTATTTTTTTACCAAATAAATAAATAAATGTTGAGGACAATCGCCTGACAGAAACATTCATTGCTCCTTTATCTTCAGAATGAGAGCTTTTTATAATATTTTTGTCAATTCGGCGTTTCTCGATGCTACCGCAACATAATTATCATACAGTGACGCAGCTTCGTGTCCTTTGATAAATATCCTTTGACAATGCGTTGATCAGCGACTCTAGCGTCCCCTGCGACAACAAAGAAACACTAAGCCGAATGTAAATTCTATACTACGATCGTAATACAGCTTCGTTCTGCTAAATATGACGGGAAAGAAAATGTTTATGTATTTTAATTTCTTCTCAAATACACCTAAATATACAAGAGGTGAGGTACGATTTTTAACTACTTTTAAGAAAAGAAATTATTTAAATTAATTAATGTGTCCATTGAAATTTAATTCTTGAGGAATTTTCTTTACTCTTCATGAAAATGTCTAGAAACTGCCAATCTAAATAAGTACAAAACATACACATATTAAAATGAGATTCTGAATGCATGCAGAAGTGTTTATTGAGATAAGAAAGTTTGTATCTACACGGGCAAATAAAAACCAGGGTGGATACTGATTGTTTACATTTTATTTCACAGTGTTACAAATTATTTTCAAAACTACATCTAAACAATTTTCTCTTTTACCTTGTAGTAAAATATTAACATCCGAAATGCTGGAATTTAAATATTTTGTTTTGAATATTCGTTGCTGAAGTAATACTCTGTTGGTGAACTTCAACAAATAGTGAATTCTTACTCTCACAAAAGTTTTCATAACTATATTCACAACTTCTCGCAAAATTGATGTTTTAGACAGTGTAATTGCTAAGAAGCAATATTTTGATCAGCAATTCGTTTTCAAAATTCTGTCATTTACACTGCTTCACACTTGACATTTGACAAATAAATATCTGTCAAAGTGTGAAGCAGTATTATTGAGAGTCAAATTAAAACTGGCAGAACATGCAATAGTTTGAAGTTATTTTGAACATTTTCAAAGCAATAAACGTTTTTGTCATGACTCCTAGGCTCCCACTAAAAAAGTTTTTGTATTTTTCACAAGGATGCAACTCCGTAAGTTTCATACAAAACCAAAAACAAACTGCTTGGCATTCATTTCTGTTAAATCGATAATTAATTCCCCCACACTTCTTTCTGCTAGGGCTACGGTGAAGCCGTTTTTTCACCAAATGTGAGGCTGATATATTGTTTTGAGGAGTTCTGGACCACATAAAAAAAATATCAAGAAACAACCCCAGTTGTTTTTTAAATGCTTAACCTCCTCTTAAAAATGCAACTTCACAAACAATGCAGTGTACTTCAGCAACGCCCTCTGGAAAGGAAAACGGCGTTGACTTCACGGGTGTGGGTGTTAATTCCAGACGGCGTTAACTGCAGCTATCCGTAGATTTATGTTACGTCCACCAGGATCGTTAGCTGTAGGTGCGCACATCCTTAACTATCCAAAAAACGGGCTGAGTTGCGCTACTGTATGATACTACCCCACTGTTTAGAGACGTGCATCTGCAACAGTATGCGAAATTAAACGAATTACTTAATATTTTATGCGATTAAATTGCACGTGTGTACCTCTCCGTTCGGTAATAAAGTTAAATAATATTGCAAAGAGAAGGGTTGCACTGGCCTGATTCTGCATTTTCGCATGGACAAATTTACGTAGTTTTCTCAGGAGTAAAACGCTTTTCTATTGTTTTTGTAGCTATGAAGGAAAGCAAAAAGCTGTCCAGAAATATTGTAAAATTACTTCAAATGTTTTTAAGGAAGCGTTGTGCATTGTTCCAAAAACGTCTATAACACTGAATAAACCCTTATTGAAAATTTGTTTCAAACATCAACTGCATCGTTTGTATTTTCATTCAATATTCTGTAAGTACATTGGAAGTTACCGTTATATATTTTTTAAACTAATAAACACGTTTCGTTAGCAAATTTTTCCCTCAATATGAAAATGGAAGGATAGGGAAGAGGGTGGGATTTTAACATGCGAGAGAGATCTCGCACGGGTACGTTAGTATATTATTTAATAATTATTCCCGAGGTATCGGAACGCCGTCCCGTCGCGTTCCGCCAGCAATCAAGCCACACACACAGACAGTGGTGGTAACAGTTTCCAACGGCCGCGAGTCTGTGCCGGTCAGACGAAATTCGAGATAATTGCGGTTTTCAGTGTAAAATTGTTGTATTGTAAAGTGTGTGTTATTCTAGTGAGAATTGTTTTTAAATAATTATTAGTGTTGCATTCGTAGAATAGTTCCTGTGCGGCACGCCGGTAGAAGCACCATTTACAAAGATTGTAAAGATCATTGTTAAAATAGACAGTGCACATTATTTGAAAACTGGGCCGATCCATTGCAGTCGACCGCTTCCCTTACTTGCAAAAAGCGGGGAGGGTGGCGTTTATCAATGTAATTGGGGCTTCGCGCATCTTCGCGTTAGCCATTTTTTGTATTTAGTTTAAATCCCACCGCCATTTTTTCTCCTCCAACTCGGCGCCAGCGAGCGTAGTAGTGCGGTGTTGCCAACGCACCGCGCGCTCGGCGAAAGTAACTGACGGCGTTGCCGCCTTGGCCACAAGCCTCGCCTGGGCTTTTACATAGTCACTTGGACTTGGTGCGCGTGGCTGTCGCTTGGAGCGCTTGCGGGACATCTTTCCCGTCGTCAAGTAATCACTACCGTAGTTGCAGTAGCAGGGAGTATAGAGTGCCTCCGGCAGGAGTGTTGCGCCCGGGCTGTGGCTGGGATCTTGCAGTTGGTCCTTTGCGCGCGCGATTGGCTTTGAATCGCTTGCGTGACCTCTGTCCCGCCATGCCCTGACCGCCGTATTATCCGAGCATGGACGGCGGTAGTGTCGCGTGATGTAATAGGTTCTGAAGGTGGACGAGACCCGTCTGGCGGCTCTGTAGGGATTGTTTTCGTTCAACGGTCGCATGGCGGTCGCATCGCCGTCTCATACCCTTGCCAGGTGGTGACATTGCCCTTCCCAGTGTCCTTTGCCCCCAAATGACCTTTCTTTCCCACCCAGCGACATGTGCCCCTAATGACCTTCTTCAATATCTTGCCCCTCCCCAGAGACTTGTTACCCCCAGACGTCTGTGCCTTGAGCGCTGTTCATGTGTTCTTTGCATGCGCGCGGGGTGCCATGAACGGTCTTGAGGGAGCTCGGTCTACGGTGTAGGGGCCTGGTACTCCAGAAGGTGTCGTGGTGCCTGTACCAAGTCTGGAGGCAGTACTTCAGGCTCCGTCATGTAGCGGCCAAACAGATATTACAAAGGGATTGGCGGCCAAACATATTACATGGTAGCTGTAGCAGCTAATAATAGAGGTGAAGAGAAACAAGAGGCTCTTGGTAATCTCGAGAAGAAGATAATTGAACTTGAGTTTGTGAAACCTCGCCACACTGTGCTTGGCGTGATTAAGAAATTAGCTTATGCGATTCCATGATGTTTTAATGACGTGGTTGCGGTTCAAGAAAGAGGATCGCCTTCTCCAGATCCTCAATATAGGAATCCTGTAAAGGAGACGAGCACTCAGACGTCCCCCGAAAAATAAGTGTTGAGTAGAAGGACGAAGACGAAGAGCAAGCCACCGCGCAACCGTCAACACAAAGAGAAAGCGGCGTCCGATTTGAATGAAGCCCCGAAGGGCAATGAAGGCGAAACGCGGGCCGACACGCCTTCCTTAGTATTCCTTAGGAAGCGAGGTCAAGTGGCAAGAGGTAGACCGAAGAAAGAAGGAAAACCGTTCGAAAACTCGAAAAAGACCACCAATGCCAGATGCTCTGGTAATAAGAAAAAGAGGTGATGGCTTATCCTACGCGGACATATTGAGAAAAGTGAAAGGTGATGCGGAGCTCAAAAATCTGGGTTCAAATGTCACTCAGATCCGGAAAACAGCATCCAGCGATCTCCTCCTACAACTTCGCAGATCCGCAGATAGCCACTGGAGTTCCAGTCTTCAGTAAAGAAAGTGTTCGGGTCGCATGCAGATGTGAGAACACTCACCCATGAAGCAACCATTCAGGTGAAGGACCAGGATGAAGTTACAACCAAAGAAGAAATCCACAATGCTTTGGCTGATCAATTCCCAGAAGCGAAGGCTTTACCGGCATCAGTGGTGAAATTCCTAAGACTAGCATATGGGGGAACACAGGTAGCAGTAGTCAGTCTCCCGGTCACCGTGATCAATGTCCTTTTAGCTTCTGGTAATGTTAGAATAGGATGAGTAAACTACCGATTGCGTGAGAGAAAAATCCCCCTGAGGGACTTCAAATGCTTAGAATTTGGGCATATAAGTTGAGCCTGTAAGAACCCGTGTGACACAACTAATTTGTGCTTGTACTACGATGATCACTTCGCTAAGACATGCACGAAAGATCCAAAGTGCCTGCTGTGCATACAAAACGGCAAAGATACCAAACATGCTACCGGGTGTGAAGATTTTCATTTTGACTTTTTTGCCTATTTTAGCTTCTGATGCCTATTTCAGGTATTTTTGCCTTTTTCATCATTTTTTGCTTTTTGCTTAATTTTTCTCTCTTTTTACCCTGGCACCGATTTCTATAGTATTGGAAGCCATGTGTTATATCGTTTTCTATCGGTCTGCAAGCCAGAACAATACGTGGTCATCGTCGTGTTTTGTCTTTCTCTGCAAGCGGAGGCATGGTATCAAAAAGGAAGTGTTGAACTCGGGCTCTAGGGTCAGGAAGTGTTAAAAGCCGCTGTGAGAAAGCGAGACGATACCCGCTAGGAACCTTCGATTTCTTTCCCTCGCACCCACAGGCTTCCTATTGCCACGAGGGATTCCATCCCACACCACTAAAGCAGAGCGCCTTGGAGGTCCTATATGACATGCAATACGGCCCGGCTCAATGGCGATTACACGAGTTCGAAGAACGAAAGTAATATCAGTGTTTTCACTGGTGTCATTTGAAGATTCAAAAGAGAATATTTCAGTTCGCTCTGTTACTTCGTAGGAATAACATTGTGTTAAAAAACATCGTATTAATAATGCCGAAATTGAGCGTGCCGTTAAGTAGTAAGTTGCATCGCTATGTGCGTGAATTTGGCGAAGATGTATTTTCCACCGATGGTGCTATTGTGTTTTGCAAATTGTGCGAGAAAGCTGTCAACCATGAAAAGAAGTACTTCATTTCTCAGCATATGGCAACAACAAAACATAAATCTGCAATCGCGAAGAAGAGTGGAAAAAAGGAACAACAGTTAATTTCGGCGGTGGACGCAACATCCAGTAGACAGTCCCAGTTTTCTCTCGATCTGTGCAAGGCATTCATGGACGCTGGTATTCCTTTTTGGAAATTGGAAAGCCAGACGTTTAGACACTTTTTAGAAAAATATACGAAAGAAATGGTACCATCAGAATCTACGTTAAGGAAAACCTATCTAACCATCTGCTATGAAGAAACTTTAAATAAAATCCGTGAAGCAATTGGTGATAAAAACATTTGGATTTCCATTGATGAAATTACGGACGCTACAGGACGCTATCTAGGTAATGTCATTGGAACTATGGAACCGACTTACTGTGAGTTCTTAACTTTTCTTCTTACATCTGAAGAATTGGACAAAGCGAATGGTACAACAATTGCTCAATTATTTACAAATTCCTTACTACTTCTGTGGCCTGAAGGCATACGCCATGATAATGTTCTACTTTTCATCACTGACGCTGCCCCGTACATGAAGAAGGCAGCCAGAGCACTGAAAGTACTCTCCCCGAATTTGCTTCATGTGACGTGTTTAATCCACGGACTGCACAGGATTGCTGAAGAGATACGATCTTTGCATCCTACGGTAGACAAGTTGATTTCGAATACTAAAAAGTGTTCTTGAAATCTCCTTCCTGTACCCGGATTTTCAGACAAGAAGCGCCAGGATTAGCTCTTCCTCCACAGCCGATATTGACTAGATGGGGAACCTGGATATCCGCTGCTTACGCAAATCATCTAGACAAAATCCGCGACGTATTTAAGGTTCTACCAGAAAATGAAGCTGCATCAGTACGTGAAGTGAAGAAGCTTTTGAGTAATGCAGAACTAAACAGTGAACTTGCGTTTATCCTCGCACATTATGGAAAGTTGCCTCAGATAATTGTAAATCTGGAAAAAAGGGGCGAAAATCTTGTGTCAGCCATGGAAGTCTTTCAAGAAACATTAGAGAGTTTAATGCAGGTGCCTGGAGAACAAGGTTTAGCTGTAGCACAAAAGTGCAAAAGTGTCGTTAGCGCGAATGAGGATTTGAAAAAACTGAAAACAATTTGTAGTGTTCTGAGCGGTGTACCTGGAGTTGATATTGATATGACTCCAAATTCAATAGCCTGCTTTATTAATGCTCCCATTTCTTCGGTTGAAGTTGAAAGGTCATTTTCGGCTGTGAAGAATACTCTTTCGGAGTTTAAATGTAGAAAATCTGAAGAAATATTTAGTAGTTATGTGCAACCAAGAAAACAAAGATCAAGTTTCCATGTAAATGTTTATGTATGATTCAGTGTTAATATAAAAACTTATTCATTTGAATCATAACAAAATTCTTTTCACTTCATTTCATTTTCTATTATCATTTGTTAGATTTTACATGATTTTCTGTACCCTGCCATAGCTAGAATAAATGCCTTTTTAGTGCCTATTTTCGTAAAAATAAATGCATTTTTGCCTGCCTATTTCAGCCGAAATAAATGCCTGAACTTCCGGGCTCTATTTATGAGTCCGGAAGGGCTCTATTTATGATAGACGCTTGTTGAGAATGGGAGTGTCCTGGAAAGTCAAAGAACACTACACAGCGATCATCAGGCTATTGAATACGAGATGCATCCTGCATCTAGTTACGTTGGACCGGGATGTAAAGTGAGGGGATGGAAGGACAAAGCGTTTGACGTGGAAGTATTCCTCCTTTGTTCGGAGAATTTTGTACCATCAGAGACGGCAGAGACAAAGGTTAGCCAAATTATGAACTGGGTAACCAGAGCTTGTGATACAGCTACGCCCAGAAGAGGAACCAACCATCGACGATTACCAGTTTACTGGTGGAATGAAAACATTGCTCAGCATCGCCGTCACTGCCTTCGGGCCAGGAGACTATATCTGCGAGCTCGCGGTAAAGATAACTTGTTCAATTGCAAGAACAATATAAATTAGCCAGAAACCAGTTGAAGACCGTAATCGGGGAAAGTAAACGTCTTTGCGCTAAAAGCCTGTGCGATGAAGTTGATAAAGATGTATGGGTTAGGCCATAAAAGACGGTTATGGGTAAGTTTATAAAGTCGCATACTCCAAACTGCCCTAAAGTTCTTCGGAGAATTGTGACAACTTTATTCGCACACCACCTCGGCCAACTGACGATCATCGTACCACTTGATACGGAAATGATACCACCAGTCAGTGAGGATGAGCTACTGCTAGTCTACCCAGGACCAGATAGTATTCTCAGTATCGCTCTCAAGATTGCGATATGCGCTCGTACTGAAATGTTCGTGGACCTCTACTACACATGTCTGAGAGAAGGAATATTTCCTGAGAGATGGAAGGAACAACAACTAGTACTTGCAAAGAGGAAAAAAACTCCTGAAGATCCGGCGTCTTACCGGCCGCTATGCATGCTCGATACTACGGGTAAGGTTTTCGAACATATTATTAGCGCATGATTGGAATATGCTATAGATAAAGGAGATGGACTCTCACAGAACCAGTATGGCTTTCGCAAAGCTCGTTCAACAATCGATGCTAATAAGCTTGTCGAGACTGCCCGACAGGCCGTTAAAGGGAGCATGTGGAGAAGAGGTCCAAAAAAGTAGTGTGCAATCGTAACATTGGACATTAAGAATGCTTTTAACTCGAAAAAATGGAGCGTCATTCATAAGGCACTCCATAAAATCAATGTACCCACTTGAGAAAAATGAGAGTACTTGAGAAAAATAGTGGCTGAATATCTGAATAGACGAATTCTAGTGTACAATACGGATGATGGACCGAAGGTACGCATTATCGCTGGCGTTCCACAAGGTTCGGTGCTGGGTTCACTTCTGTGGAATATGTATGATGAGGTTCTTAGGCTCCCACTCTCAGAAGGAACAAAGATCAAAACGACATTGCCATTGTCGCCGTCGCACAATTTGTAGAAGAGATAGTGTGTATTTGCAATGAAGCCATAGCCATTGTCAGTCGTTGACTAGATTCCGCGGGGTTGCAGCTTGCCGAACATAAATCAGAAGTTCTGCTCGTAACTAACAGAAAGAAGAGAGAATCCATCACTCTCAAAGTCGGCCACCACAACATTTCATCACGGCCCGCGATAAAATACCTTGGCATCAAGATCGACAAGCACTTGTCCTTTAAAGACCATTTGGACTACGCCAGAAAAAAAGCGGTGGTGGTGAATGCTGCGTTGACTAGGTCAATACCGAACACTGGAGGGCCTAGTCATGAAAAGAGAAAGCTGCTTGCCTCGGTCGTCATTTCGGTTCTGCTCTACGGATCACCAATTTGGGCCAACGCGGCAGATACGTACGAGACATGGCTTCAATATATGGGTTATCTGCGCTGAGAGTGGCATATGCGTTCCGCACTGTCTCCAATGAAGCAGTTTGCGTCCTAGCCGGGATGATTCCGATATATATAATGGCCCGTGAACGGCAAAGGTGTTACGACAAAAGAGACGAGAGGCAGAACTGTTGGAACAGCTAGCAGAGTAGCAACAGCGATGGGACACGTCATCCAATGGAAGATGGACAAACCGATTGATTCCTACACTTGAATCGTGAATCAGTCGAAAGCACGGTGGGGTAAATTATTACCTCACGCAGCTTCTAACAGGACATGGTTGCTTCAGAGCCTACCTTCACAGGTTCAAACAAGGTGATACACCTCATAGTCCTGTGTGTGAACCGGATGTCGAGGACGCCGAACACGTGTTTTTTCAGTGCCCACGTTTCGCACCTCAACGACTAACCACTGCCGAGATACTTGGTATAGGCCAGTTGACTCCAGAAAATGTATTTGCATGTATGCTTGTTTCTGAGGAGGGATTGGAGGGTGCTCTGCAATTTTGCACAAGATGTATTGTTGCAATTGAGACGCCTAGAGAAAGGAAGGAAGGGTATCTCATGATTCCTCACTTGACTAACTTCATGTGACTTGGTCACTATTCCATTCCCCGCGAAGTAATGCCTATAGGCGGTTCCGCGGAGAGGATGGAGGAGACGGGAAGTTCGGCCTACCCTCGTAAACATATATATATATATATATATATATATATATATATATATATATATATATATATATATATGGACAATTCGTAATTGTCCCCTTCTCCTTGAAGGGAGGATGTATTTATTTATAATGGGAATGTTTCTCCTTATACGTGTTTTGTTTGGATTTATATTTTTATGTTATGCTCATGACATCATTTGCTTGTGAACAGGAACCTTGAGACCAAGATTTATCACCAATTTCATGACCTTATGAATTCTTTACATAAAAAAAATCAATTTAAAATGGAAATAGGAATAGATCAAACCATTAATTTTGTGGACTTGACCGTATGTACAAAAAACACCCAACATGAATTCAAAATTTTTAGAAAACCTCCGCAAACTGACCAAGTCATCCTTTCAGATTCCAATCACACCTTAAAACACAGACTTTCGGCCTTTCACTCTTGGATACATAGATTGTTCACGGTCCCCATATCACAAAATGAATTTCACAATTTACATAAACACTCTTTTGACCCAAACAAACATTTTCAAATTCTACATTTTCAAAATTTAAATATTCTGGAAAATTAATAAAAATCCATCAATGACTTGCCTAAATGAGCAAACGGTGTTAAAGTGTGGCTCTTTCATGAATCTGTGTACTTCTCTTCCCCATCCCACACCAAACCATAGACACGGCCTCTCCATTTATTCAATTAAGAATTATATTAACCTCAATCTGTACATAATTTGACTACGGTACGTAAGTATTATCTTCACTAAAATTAATCATTTATACCTGTTATTTTAAATACACTGTATTAATTTAACATTCATTCATGTTTTAGATAATAATGTAGATAGTGTTGTACCACTGAAGACGGGGAAAGTCCCCCGAAAGTAGTTTGGTGTAATCTGGGTTAAATACACTATTTGGAGGTTATTCATTGTGTTCTAACTCAAATTATACATCTGAAATATGAATTACCACAAGATCTCGGCTGAAAGCACGAAAATATTATTTCTCTCCTTAACGATCGTAATATCAAGAAAATTATGTCGCCGTTTCTCTCAGTGTCTATTGTACATTGAATTTGTTGCTATTATATTCCTCAAATTCCGTTAACGTTAGCTGCATCGTACTTTTCTCAATTATCAGAATGGTTTCATCCAGGTACCTTCAGAAAAATTTACATTTCTTTAACACTGATTTTTCCATCTCTCTCATAAACACTTCAGCCAAAAACTCTAATCAGTGCACCCCCGATGAGTGTCCTTGAAGGATGCTGAAACATTTTTCCGTTACATTTAAATATGTTTTGAAAAATGAATCTAAAAGCTAATCGAATTTCTTCTTTCGGAATCGAAAATCTATATTCCTCTTTATTTAAGTATTTACTTATACCGTGTGTGACGAATCAACCGAAGAGCGGCTGATCGCACAACTTTTAAGCGTGGTCAGGAAGTCCCCCTCCGCGACGTGACATCAACAAATATCGAAATGACTTCGCGCCAGAGACATTGACACACCCTGTGCAAGTCATTGACAAAGATGAAACCCCGGCGAAGACGTGTCGGGGAAATCACAGAAAGACACCAGTATGATGCAAGACATTCTGGGGGTCCATCGACAATTTCCGGAATTCACCTAGCACGTGACAAAATTCGACAAATCACTCTGATTGCACGAGACGAGAACCAATCACACTGACGATACGAAACACGAGACAAGGAGGAGACAAGTGCAGGGGAACACCGGAGAAGCGTAAGATTGTCGGAAGGACCGGACGTGAGAGCGAAGCTCGGAGCGTGAGACGCGGTGGCTGCGTATGAGTGAAACTCATACGTCTACGAGGGGAGTCGTACGTAAGACGATTAAAGACCTGGAGATAAACACTCACGCGACATCGCATGATAGAGACATGCCGCGAAGTAGCAGAACAGACTTGCCGGAATTGATAATGCATAAGTGCCGGAGTTAATGAAGACGGTGACGGAGACCGAATGGAATCGGGAGCAGAGCGCGCCGTGCAGATGATCGGCAATAAACGGCAAAGGATGTTCACAGCTGTGAGGGGACGTTAATCTCTCTTCATTCGACGACGCTCCCTGATCCAACGATAGGTAATAATTATTTAATCCATGTAAACCATCCGCGCGCTTTGCGCGCAACGCGCTGCTGCGGTGAATAAATGTGCTTACGTCACGCCTCAAGGTATCATTTCAAACCTAGGTAGCCACCCTACCTAAGCAACCCTGGAAATAAACCCGCCCGATTTGAGCTCATCTCGAATCCACGTGTGAAACTGCCACTATTGATGGGCTTATCTGGACAACGGGCGATCGCCCAGAAGCCGCAGACAGGTAAATCGCAGCAGAACGGCTACCAACGGGACAGCGGTTCCAGGCTCGACCAGACCCCGGCAAGTCGGCGGGCGCAATTGGAGCCCGCACAGGGAAAGTCAGCGGGAGGTCGCAATTGGCGCCCACATAGACACAGCCAAGTATGTGGTCACACTTGATATACGAGTTCAATGGGAATAAACAAACATTCTTACCACAACAAAAGATAACACGTGTCTCTGGTACTATTTTCTTGATCATCGCCACATGTTCACATCTATTCCCAATTGAATACGTGAGATTTGAACATGAAAATGATATGCACCAAACTGGTCCCAAAACTGTTGATGGACCAACAAAAGGATATGCGAGTGTTCCGGGATCAAGAACTCATGAAAATACATGAAAAATAACATTTTTCGTAAAACTCCCTACCTCCGCGCTGCATAGCGCGAAGGTGAGTGAGAGCGACGATACATCGTCGCCACATGCCCGCTCTCGGGTCCCGGGGCCATAAAAGGAATCTTGCAAATGCAACTTACCCGCTGATGAAACGCGTGTACATAACCTAAAAAGGCTACAATTCGGCATAAAATATACAAGTAGACAACAAAAGGTCCAGACGATAAAACATGCAATATTAATAACAAACGTAGAACTGGCTCTAAGGGACCAAGAAACATACATACAACATTATTGTACTTACCTCTCAAATAAAATTATATATTCCGCTTTCTCTTAAAGCACAAAAACCAAATTTACAAGAGCGGAATCGTCATCGCCGAGCTCCTCTCGTAAGGAGTTGCCTTTGTTGACTGCTAACAAATTTCATACAATGCAACAGGACGTCGTTCACAGACAGAACCGAGTCGCAGAACCGAGTCCTGCACGAGTCACAGATGAGAGGAGTTTCATTTCGAAGGAGGAAACCATGAGAAAAGTGGCGGTGTCCGATACGAAGACGGGTTAAAATAAGTTCCTCGCGCCTAGAAGGTCGGGATGAGGAACGCCAGGCATTGACAGAATCCTTTATCACCTTAAATTAAAAATGGTATTGTGCCACTCTGTTTGCCACGCTCTAAAGATGGATCGTTTTAAAAAAGCTTCAACATCGGACAATGGTACAAAAGAAATGTCAACATGAATCTTCCGCGTCGCCAAAATCTCCGCGTGGTCGGCAGGCTCATTCCCTGAGATTCCCATATTGGCTGGGAACCAACTGCGTACCAGATCAAAGTGACGAGACAAGACGATGAATCAGGTTCTAAACTGATTTATTCAGGTAGTCTGAAAAAGAATAGTGCACAGCTTGAAGAGAGCTAAGAGAATAAGAACACAGAACTACTCGCCGCAATGTCGATGACTCCATGTACTTTAGGGCTTTGAGAATTGTATACTTTCTGCAGTGAATACACTGCACTGGGAATGAAGCCCATAAGATTTGGTGACCCAGATACAAAAAAACATCCCACTGCATCATTGTACGATGAACCATCTGTGTACAATATATAATCCAGGCTTCCCTCATATCCTGAAACTGAATCTGGTAAGCAAGAGGACTAGTAGATTGCTTTGAACGATCGTTGTGGTCAATATAGTGTGGAATTTCCAAGAGGGAATTGGGGGTTTGACGGAGGTGGAAAGGCCGATATTAAGGTCCCGCAAAAGATTGAGCAATCGGATACCGGGGACTAAGGTAGTTCGAAGAATATGTGAGGCCTCATGTTTAGGATGGATTATTATTCGGCGACAAGGATGGTCACAGAGCCCTAACACTTTAGCACCAAGTCGCTAAGAGAATATCCCTCCTTATTAATGATAGCTTCTTAGCCCCAGCTCGTAGGCACTCGATACGGCTAGTGCGATACGCACCTGTTAAGAGGCGGATACCAGTATGGTGTATACTGTTGATGGGTCGGAGAGGGAGCTGAAGATCCCTGAACTACTAAGTAATCCCAAACTGAGCGGATGAGTGCTCTAAAGGCTAATGTTGTCAGCTCTCCATGATGTACCACTCAGCATACGAAGAAAATTAAGGGGGAAGAGACATCTGGTTTGGAGTCTACGGATGTGAGCACGCAACGTGAGGGACTTGTCAAACGTGAGCCCCCACGAACCTAGCAGATTCAGCGAATAGAAGCTGATTTCTTCCCAAGAACAGGACTGGATTGCTAAGCAAATGTTATATCCCGCAGTAATGAACACCAGTATTTAGTAGTAGATAAGATAAACCATGTTGACGTGCTCCTTCGTGGAGCTTGTTGAGCACCAGTTAAAGTTGCCTATGCATCACACTGATGCTGCTGGTCGAACAAAAGATGGCAAAATCATCCACAAACCACGATACTTATACAGGTTCTAGTACTGTCGACATTATACCCTTTACGGCGAAGACAAACACACTCAGAACCCATCCTTGAGGAATACTATTTTCTACAGTGTGACTGCTAGAGAGCCAGTCACCAAAGCTAACACGGAAGCATCTGTTCGATTGATTGATTGAGTTTAAGGGCGCTTCAACGGCTAAGGTCATTTTCGCCCGTGTTAAATTATTTTAAGACCAGTGCATAATATTGCAGTTCCAAGTTAACAAAGAAAATTAAAATCTTTAACAGAAAGCAAAGTAAAACTGAGAAGGGACGTATCCTAATAAAAGGGTTTCGCAGAAAATTGCCAGATAGTTTTTTGTTTAAAATCTCGGGCTAAAAGCCAATAATTGGCATTATCATCTTCTCTCAGATAAGGCTGTACAAGCCAGTCTCTCGCAAAAAGCCAAAAAGCTTACAGAGAGAAGATTCGTCGAATCTCCGCAAGGGAGCTAGCAAGGTCATGCCTTCGGCGGCTCTCTCTTATCTTAACACAGTGTAAGAGAACATGCTCCACGGTAAGATATATTTCGCAGTATTCCCATATAGGGGGTGGGTCCCCGTGGAGGAGATAATCGTGGGAGAAATGGCAGTGACCGATTCGGAGGCGTGTTAAAATGATCTCCTCTCGCCGAGCATCACGAGATGAGGAAGACCAAGGATTTATGGAATCCTTGATTCTCGTGAACTTATAATCTGAGTAAAGCCACTCTGTTTGCCATTCACTGCGGATAGAGTATTTTATAAACAGCTTAGTGTCTTCCGTGGGGACGGTGAAGATGTCTAATTCTCTTTTCTTCAAAGCAGACTTTGCTGCCTGGTCAGCTATTTCATTTCCTCTTATTCCCACGTGTCCAGGGACCCAACAAAAGACTAAAATATAGTGGCGGACCAAGAGATGGTGGATTTGCTGTTGGATGGTCATTGTCAGTGAGTCACAAGACGGGAAGGAGGAGATGGATTCAAGAGAGCTTTTTGAATCACTGCAGATCACTACTTTCTTTAGTGACATCGATCCAGCATATTTAAGTGCCTCCAAGAGCGCATACTTCTCTGCGGTATAGACGCTGCACGAAGAGTCTAGTCGAAAACCTTGCGTGGATCTACTGCAGTAGTAGGCACATCCGACTTTGCCGTTTTGGGAGGAGCCATCGGTGTAAATAAAGTAATGGCCAGGATACGTAGATTTTATCGCCTCAAATTCCGATAAGAATGTACTGGGGGGAGTTAAGGATTTAGGAAGGTTAGACAGTCTAAGATCTATTATCGGCCGGTGTAGTTTCCAAGGGGAAACAAGGTTTCGGGGGGGTTTCACAGGGTTGGGTAGTTTTATATGAAGCTTCTGTAAGAGCGTACGGAGACGGACACCCAGGGGATGGGGTAATGACGGTCTAAGCGCATATGAAGTCAGGTGGGTTGGATGGAGGACTGCTTGACGCGAGGGAGTATCAACATTGGATAATTTCGCGCCATAGGAGGCAATCAGAATATCCCGCCTTCGGCTCAGGAATGGTTCTCCAGCCTCGGCCAAGAGGCATTCGATGCGACTCGTGCGGTAGGCGCCTGTACTAATCCTTATGCCAGCATTGTGTATGGTATTTAATGGCCAGAGGGTTGATGGAGACGCTGACCCGTACACTATGCATCCGTAATCCAAGATAGGGTGGATGAGAGTTCCATACAAACGCAGAAGACAAACACGGTCTGCGCCCCAAGAGCTACCAGTAAGAGTGCGAAGGAGATTCATAGGTCATACACATCGGCCCTGTAGTTTACGGATGTGTTTTCGCCAGGCTCTTGTCGAATGTGAGTCCAAGGAAGGTTGCGGATTCAACGAGTGGTAGCTTCTGTCCTCCAAGAAAAACGTCGAGGTGATTATGGAGGTGACGGATTCTGCAAAAGTGCATGCAAGTAGTTTTTGAGCTAGAGAACTTGAATCCTGTTTCTTCGCTCCATTCCTGCAGTTTGTTGAGGACAAGTTGTAGTTGCCTCTCAATAACTTGCACGCTCTTCGAGGAGCAAAAAATTGCAAAATCGTCAACGAACAGTGATGCTTTCACAGGCTCCCGGATAACTGATGCAATACTATTCATAGCAATGGCAAACAGAGTGACGCTCCAAATTGATCCCTGGGGAACACCGTTTTCTAACTGGTGACTAGAGGATAACACGTCGCCAAGGCGGACGCGGAAAGATCTTGATGAAAAAAAACCTACTAGAAACAAAGGGAGCCGTCCCCTAAGGCCCCAAGTATGCAAGGTGCGAAGAATACCGTACCTCCAGGTGGTGTCATACGCTTTCTCTATATCAAAGAAAATTGCTACCAGGTGCTGACGCAGCACGAAAGAAGTGGAAATCTGCGTAGCAGCGAGATTGGGCGAGATTGGGCGGTAACTTGAGGGGGTTGTTCTGTCCTTTCCTTCTTTAGGGATTGGGAGGACGATGGCCTCACGCCAAATCCTTGGTATAGCATGTTCAGCCCAAATCTTGTTGAAAATGCTGACCAGAAACGAACGAGCGTCTTCAGGTAGGTGTGTCAACATTTGGTTCTGTATCTGGTCTGATCCTGGAGCAGAATTTTTCCCACAAGCGAGGGCACCGGAGAGTTCGTCCATGGAGAAAAAGGCATTGTAATCTTCCTCCACGCGACTCGAGAAGTCTAATTTACATTTTTCCATTTTCCTTTTCGGTTTTGAAAGCCAGAAGAATAGTGTACGGTGCTGGAGATTTGTTCGTAATGAGAGGCCATTTCTTCAGCAATATCTTGAGAGGTTAGGAGATTGCCATTTACCATAAGCCCTGGAATAAACGGCGAAGGGAGTCTTCCACCGATCTGTCGGACCTTTCTCCACACAAGTTTAGGGGATGAACGGCAAGAGAGTGACGAGATGTAGGCTCTCCAGGACGCAGCCTTACTTTCCCGTATCGTTAATCTAACTCTGGCTCGGGATCTTTTATAATTTATTAGGTTTTCCATGGTTGGGAACCTACTAAGTTTTGCCAATGCCCTCTTCCGATCCCGGACCGCGGTGGCACAATCATCGTTCCACCATGGCACAGGGGGGTGTCATGCATAGAGCGACGACTTCGGGATGGCAAATGAGGCCGCATGAAAGACAGCGTTATTAAAATGGGCAACCATAGCATCGATGTCGTTTGAGCAGTTTTCTGATATTCGTAATTCTTTCTTGAATGTTTCCCACTCAGCACGGTGGATTAGCCACCGAGGAGGGCGAGCAACGTTCAGATCGGGAATATCGAGGTTGACCCGAATGGGAAAATGGTCACTGCCATGCAGGTCGCCAAGGACAGTCCACTCGAAGATTGTAGAAACGGAGGGACTACAGAGAGTTAGGTCCACGGACGAGAATGTGTTCGAAGCTACGGAAAAGTGTTGGCTTTCGCCAGAATTTAGGATAATTCAGTTTTGGTTATCTATGATCTTTTCAAGTAACCTGCCTCTCGTGCACGACCTTGTGGCACCCCAGGTTGGGTTGTGGGCGTTGAAGTCCCCCACAATGAGAAAAGGTGTAGGCATCTGAGAGAGCACATCTTCCAGTTCCTTTTGTGATACTACTTGTCCAGGTGGGATATAAATGTTGCAAATGGTAACAGAAATAGTTCGGAAATTTACACGAACGCAAGATATCTGCAGAGTGGTTCGTATGTCTATTTCTTTCGATACCAAAGAGTTTGTGATAAACGTGGCGACTCCGCCATGGGCGCGGAGGCCATCGTCTACGTTTTGCCTGTAGCAACAACAGCCGCATAGAGAGAGGGAGTGCTCAGAAAGGAGATGTGTTTCCTGCAGGCAGATAACCACGGGTCTATGTATAGACATTATTAATTTCAATTCATCCAAACGCATTCGGAAGCCATTTATGTTCCATGAGAAGAGAGCCATAGTTTCTAGTTAAGTTTTTGGTTCAAGGGTAGGTTATGTATCAGGTTTCTTTTTCTTCTTTTTCCTTCTTTGTTGGAAAGTAATGGCTTGGTTCATGCGGAGTTCCTCATTCCCAGCAGTCATCTTGACTACTGCTGGAGAGGGTCGCATGTATTGAGACACCACGGTCCCTTGAGACAGGCGACCTCGATCTAGCAATAGGGCCTGTCGGCCTCAGCTTCTCTTGATGTGTTTGGGTGTTGGTTGCAATATTTGTGGTTTTGTTTCCGATTTTGTTTCAGGCTGGACTAGATATTTGGTATTGGCATTTCCGCCGATGTCATCAAAGGACACCTGGCAGGCAGCATCGCGCAAAGTGGAGGCTTTAGGCGTTTGGGTTTCCGAATTGACTGTCTTATGTTGACCCACGGTGTCAGCGAAACTTCGGGCCATGTCCACGGGGTTTCGCGTCTGGTAACGGCGTCGTGCCTCCGGAAAGGAAATTTTCTCAGAGACCCTGATCTTCCGGATCTCTCTTTCTCTTAAGAAAATGGGGCACTGGTTGAATTTAGATGGATGTTTTCCACAACAGTTTACGCACTTTGCCTCGGCGGAGCAGTTAGAGTCATTACAAACCTCCCTTCCACAGTGCACGCAGACTGCGGCGCTCATGCAGCGAGGTTGCCTATGGCCAAACCTCTGGCATTTAAAGCAGCGCAGAGGGTTTGGAACATACTGCCTGACACGGAGATTGTAGAAGCTACACGATATCTTCTCTGGTAGCGATGGACGGTCGAAGGCCAGTATTAGAGTTGAGGTAGGAGTGGGTTCCCCATTTACTCTCCGCTGAATCCTGTAAACCTCTGACACACCATATGGCTCAAAGAAGGCTTTCAAATTTTCTTCTGATTCGGTAGAAAAGTCTTCATGATTTACCACACCCTTGCAGAGGTTTCGGGTCGCGTGGGCTGACACATGCACCTGGAGGCCGGCTATTTCTTTGAGGTCGAGGATCTTGCTGATCTGTTCGACAGAGCGACATTCAAAAAGGATTGTGCCGTTTCTCTGACGGACCACCGACTGAAATATACCAAACTTTTCAATTTCTCTGGCAAGTTTGATTGGGCTGACACTCTTCATAGTTTCATGTTCTCTTTTACTTGACATGACGTGAAAGCGGGGCTTAGTGGGTCTGTTTGACTCATTACAAAAAATCTCTCAAGATTTACTGTTTCACCAACAAATCTCCTCTTCCTTATGGAAGAGGGCGGGTGGGTAGGTTTTTTATCCATTAAGAGGATATGAGATTTCATCCCCGTGGTCCCCACCCACCACGGAGCCCAACAAGGGGACACTCCATCGGAGTGCCAGGGTTGCCACGGGGATATAGTGTGGGGATACCACAGCGCTGCACCGCCGTGGATCCCCCCGCTCACCCTGGAGTTCAGTACAAGACCTAGTCCAAGCCGGTTGATCGGGAGTGGGTTAGCTCCCGACCGCCCGTCTAGAAGAGTCCGTAGCCAAAGCAAGTGTATCGAGACCTACAAGGAATGTTCCCCAAAATACGTAAGAGCACGTATCCCTGAATGCCAAGAAAAAAGGAGCACGAGGAGAGTAATTGGGAAACAGACAGGCCCCTCAACCGCCAGGACATACATTCCCTCCGACACGGGTCGCCATGCACGGCAAACACATGGGTGGGCGTTCAGCATACAGAGGGAGCCAGTGAAATAGAAGAGGGAGAAGAAAAGAGACAGGATGGTATAGAAGAATGAGAATGTACAATGTGGAGAAGAAAAGCGACTTGTGAAGGAAAAGAATACTTGAGAGCCCTCTCTGTATCCCCCCGTCAGAACGTGGACCAACCCACCTCGACCGGCATCTGCTCGAAAGGAACATTTGTAGAAATAGAGGGAGGTTCCCCCTAAATCCCTAGGATTGTACAGTTCGCAGAATGCCGTACCTCCAAGTGATGTAAGCCTTTTCTATTTCGAATATGGCCACAAGATATTGTCTCAAGACGAATGAAGTATAGATTGCTGTTGCCAAAGCAACGAGTTGGTCCAAGGTTGATCAGTTTCTTCTAAACCCGCCTCCCCTTGGCGTCAACAGATTTTTATACTCCAAGGTCCAGACCAAACGCTGATTCATCATGCGTTCTAGCACTTAGCACCGCATGTTAATGGGTCGATATCTCGATAGCAATGATCGATCTTTACCTTCTTTGGGAACTGGGATGATGATGGCTTCGCACCATACAACAGAGATGGAGTCCTCTTCCATGATACGGTAGTAGAGCCGGAGGAGCAATTGCATGGCCGTTTCAGGAAGATGTAGCATTATATTATGGATTTCTCTCCGACGTGGGACAGTTCTTTTCTTAAGCCCCACAGCAGAGCGCATTTCACACATGGAGAATGATGAATTATAATCCTCCACATGTGCTCTGCACGAAAAATCCAATGCGCGGTTTTCCATTCTTTCTGTAAGCAAAATAAAGTCTGGAGCATAGTTCGCAGAACTCAACATGTTTTCATAATTAACGGCAAGTTCCTTTACTATTGCGGCCCTAAATTTCATGTAATAATCTCATCATTCTTACAAAGACCTGGTACAGAATTTGGGGAGGAATATCCCGTAATATGATGTACCTTCCTCCATACCAAACGTGGTGGCGTACGGCAATTGAGACGGATGCTCTCCACAATGATTTTTTTTCTTTCTACAATGGTTTTCCTCACCTTGGCTCTGAACCTCTTGTAATCTATTAAGTTACCGGCTGTTGGATAGTGTTTCAGACGTGACAACGCCTTTCTACGGTGACTGACAGTCAAATTCCATCACGGGACAAAGGGATGTAGTGGTTGACCAGTCAATTTGGGGGTCCGCAGTTAGTAGAAGAGCACTGTTAAAATGGGCTGCCATTTCTTCTACACACTGAAAGTCGCCCTCTGATCGACTGACGTTCGCTTGAAATGTCGGCCAATCACCACGTTGTACACACCATTGAGAGGGTCGAACCAACCCATGAACAAGCCCATCAATGTGGATGATAGTGGGATAATAGTCGCTTCCAAACAGGTCGTCTACAATTGGCAATTGCATAACAGTTGCAAGTGTCTGGCTGCACATAGCGATATCAATACACATACTAGGGTTTGTGACTATGACGAAATGAACTGGTTCACCTGAATTTGTAATAACCAAGTTCAAGGTGTCTATAACTAATTCCAATACGTCGCCTTTTGGACAAGAGCGGGACGAGCTCCAGGGGAGTGCGGGCATTTACATCATCGACTGTTAAGAACGGTGAGGGTAGTTCTTTTACCAAAGCCAAGAGTTCGTCGGCGGATACACTAAGTCCTGGAGGAAGGTAAATGTTACAGACATTGAACGCGAGGGTTAGGAGGGTACATCCGCACACCCAACCTATTTGAAGCTCGGTCTGAATTGGAACATGTGAAGAGAGCAGAGAGTCGTCGATCAAAATAGAAACTCCGCCATGTGCGCGGAGGCTGTCGTCAACATCAACCCTACATAGAGTAAAACCGCGAAAGGATATGTGTCGATGTGGAGCTAAATGCGTCTCCTGTAAACATACTGTGTTAGTACTGTGTGCAATACTGTATGTAGTAAGGTCTTCCCGTCTTCCTTTTCGCTTGCTGCTGCCCGTAGGAGCAAGTGTCCACTCCGGAAGAAGGTTCCTCCGAGGCAACAATCTCAGAGATCACTCAGAGCAAGTCTCAGGAGTCGGAACAGGTGGTCGGGAGAGAGGTCATTTAGCTGCGAGTCCGGGATGCATGACTGCCGACAGATATCGATCTTCATATGGGACTGAGTAGAACTGGATGGAATGATTGTTGATTGGGTACCTTACGTAGTCTGCGTCTTGTATTTGGTGGGAGTCACTGTTTTCCCACCTTGCAGAACCGATGTCTCCTCCGAGAAGTCCACTAGCAACAGATGTACGTTACTGGGGGAGCCGCAGGTCAAGTCTGGCAACTCGCTCAAGTTGCTTTCACCGTCTTGGTTACAGCACTGGAAAATGAATGAGATCTATTGGGTTCTTCACCATGCATCGGCGTTTCACCTAAGGAAAGGACAATTTCTCCGCCACTTGGGTCTTTTGAGTCAGAAAGGTAGGGCATCTGCTTAAATTGGCCGCTTGGCCTCCTTCACAATTTACGTATGAAAGTGGCGTTGCACAGGGATCTAGATTGTTTGTGGATTTGCCACACTTTGCGCAGACCCTTCGGCCATGCACCGTTGTTGCGTATGCCCAAACTTCTGACACGAAGCAGCGCAGAGGGTTAGGCACACACTACCTCACGCAAATTTTATAAAATCCACAACTAATCCTCTCTGAGAGATGGGAGATTGAACGTCAGGATCAAGGTGGGAGTGGGGATCCCCGACCCATACTCCTATCCTATGCTACACATCTTGCCGCCCATGCTATACATGCAATGAAAACCTCAGTGACACCCTGGTACTTAAAGGTTCCTTTTCAGTCTCGGAAGCGAAGTCGTCGAGGTTGACCTCTCCCTTCAAAAAGGTTAAGGGTAGGGTGAGTGGTCACTTCCACTTGGAAGACGGCAATCTGCTTAGTTATCTTCTCGGATCTGCTCATCAGTGCGGGCTTTCAAGAGATTGGTACCGTTCCTTTGTCGCTCGACAGCTTGGAGCTTTCCAAACGAATCGTGGATTACTCACCCAAGAAGGACCGCACTCACACTCTTGAACATCTTTCCTTCATGACATCAAAAAAACATCGTTTCTTCAGGTCATCCTCTTCTCTGATGAAAAACTATTTATATCGATCGTTTTCTCACATCGTCCCCTCCTTGTGGAAGAGGGAAGGGATTGGTTTTTTGCTCCCTAAAAAGGAAGCTGTTTCGTATCCGTGCTCCCACCCACCATTGAATCCAGGATGGGGACACCCTACTGGGGTGCCAGGATTGACAGGTAGATATAGTGGAGAGATGACCCCGCTACCTCGCCACACCTGTCTCCGCATACCCTGAATTACAAGACCTTGTTCGAGGCGATTGATCGGGTGTGGGTTAGCTCCCGAACGCCCGTCTAGAAGAGTCCGAGGCCAAAGAAAGTGTTGGGACCTATAAGGTGCAGAGATCTCCTCTCAGTCACCAGGTCTCACCGGTGTTCGCACAGCGAACATGGCTAAATCGGGTCTAACCACTAGAATCCACTGTCAAGGCGACAGTCTGGAACGTATGCAAGGACCCCTCAACTTCCAGGTCACCCATTCCCTTCGACACAAGTCGCCATGCACAGCGAACACCTGGGTGGGGGTACAGCACTTAGAAGGCCAGTAAGGAACAAAATAGTGAAAAATAACACAGGTGACATGAAAAGAGAAGCAAGAAGATTAAAATGGAGAAAGGAACACATGAGTCTTCTCTGCATCCCCGTGTCAGGACGTGGACCAACCCACCTCGACGGGTCATGTTCGGAATGCTGCCGTGGAAGACGGGTGGAGGGGGCTGTTTGAGAACCAGGTTGTACAGCAGGGGGATAGACGTGACCTGGTAGTTGCAAAAGGGCCACGGGGGCCACAGGATGCGATGGTTCACAGGGGCAGACTTAAAAGCATATTCTATACTAAAAAGCCAAGATACGCGTACATTTGTGCAGAGCTCTTGTGCCAGCACCACGGGGCCATGGTACACCTCAGTGTTGTGGTAGAGGACTTTGTTGAGTGGTAAGAGGGCACCGACGCGACTCTTCAGATATTCATCTCCAGCGACAAACTCAAAAAACTACGCACTGTCGCCGCGGCCATCTCGGGTAGCGCCGCGGGTTACTACGGCCACATCGCCAGAGACGACCTGGCACCCTGCGAGTACCGAGCCCGCGCCAGGCCTGACGTACGACGCCGTAAAGGAAAAGCCCGCCCGAAGTGCACCGCCGACCACAAAGACGTCCCACATGCTGTGATGGAACAACTGTGCGTGTGCCCCGCCGGGTAAGAATCTGGTGTGCTTGTGAACACAACCAAGCGTGTGGAAGTGCGTAGTTGTGCGTACAAACACATCGCGTGTGATGGGAAGAATCGGAGCTAAGAGATTAGGCTGGCACACTCAAAAAACAGTTTCGTTTATAAGTAACAACTCTAAAAAACAGTTTGGTTTATAAGTAACAAGAGCCTAGCTCAATAGTAGGCAAACACTCCAAGTGTGTTCAAGAGCATTTCATTATTCTCTTACGGGTATACTGTCAATGTTTGTAAAGTATTAGCAAGAAAAAACGATATAGTCATAGGTATTAACTTTAAGTGGGAATTAGACTAGTATAATAGCACCCCTCAAAGGAAGAATGGTATACCATGATAAAGCAATAAATGAAAATAATATGAAGAAGATTTATTAACTTTCTCGTTACCAGAGCCCGGCAGAGAGTATATGCGCGCACGAATTTCGAAAATACATTAATAATGAAGAATACTTGGCGATAACCAAAAGGTGCACGTGGTAATGGCCCGTACAAGTCGCCAGCGCAAATGTCGCGAGGATGCTTCGGGATAATGGGTTGGTACTGCCCTTGAAATTTCCTATTCGGGTTTGTTGAATTGGCAGGTCTGACAAGCTGCTAAAAGTTTTCCGCGAGTATTTGTTCATACAGCGCTAATATGCAAAATATTTTAAAATTCTATTGATTTTTCCACTACCAAAATGGCCATATAACTTATTGACACCCCGAGTTAATTTCTCCACGCTTGCGACAGGTATCCATAACCGGTATTCCTGCGGCTGATCCTGTATTCAAAATAAAATTCTGGATCATGCAGTTAAGTGCCAGATTTTGAAGTTTGGAGAATTCAGCATTACTTTGCTTAATTTCACACAATAAGAATGACCTTACATTACTAATATTTACATCTATCACCTATGCTTCTTTAAAGACTTAGGTCTCATCGCAGGCATAGAGCATCTGTTTTAATGACGTTAATTTGTAGAGATATCTGCTTCGAATTCTGTGGTTCCTTCTAAGTCGTAAGGCGACTTAGCAAGTTTGGTAACTTATTTAATTTGCCTGGACAATGTTCGATATCGAAAGAAAATTGCTGGATTCATAAAGACCATCTGAGAAGTCGGTCATTTTGGAAGTCACATCTATTCAAAAATGTCAGAGCATTGTGATCTTTCAAAATAGTAAAATATCTTCCTAATAAATATGTCCTAAACGTATATACAGTATATTCTTACGGACCAAAGCTTCTTTCTCCGTGATCGAAAATGCAATATCCAGGACCTTTACAACCCTACTAGCGATCGAGATAATCCAATTTTTTCCATCTTTTGAATCCTTTTGTTTGAGAATCGCGCACAATTCGCTGTTTCAGCTGTTTGTAGATACAGTCGTCGGGCGAAATCTGGGTGTGACACCACACATGCTTCTTGGAATGCCTTGTTAAGGTGTAAAGCTGACAAGCTAGTGTCGAAAATCCTGCCCCCGTCGGGACTCGAAACCCAGGACGACCTAGTCTGAGGTACTATAGAGTGACATCAGTTGATGCCTTAAGTACCTTCTCCGGTCCATGTCCTTGGGACTTTCGGACTCTTTCAGAGTGCTTCAATAAAAAACCAATAAATTGTATAATAAATACATTTTACAACTGTTGAAATATATAGGTACGATGTACTTGTAGCAAATGCTAAATTCTTGACGTTTCATATAAATGAAAATCATACTAAAAATAGGGAGTTTGTGCACCCTCGAACGTTAAAACACTATCAATCTTCTGCGCAAGCGCAGTTCAAGTTTCGCATCACTTTAATGCATCTGCGCATACGCAGAACCACGATAATGCCGTACGCTGTGGCGTGCACAAACACTAGAGATATACAGTTTCGCGTACTGCGTAATGGCTCCAGGGTCAATAAATCAAACTTTTCTATTTAAGACATTTATGTTTTCACAATTGTCGTTGACAATTTTGCGAACATTATTGTATGCAGTTACTACATTATTGTATGTAGTAAAAAAGAGGCATGACATATCCTGCAAACGGATTTCAACGCAATAAGTAGTGTTCAGCAGCTTAAGAACAATTATAAAAGCATGAAAATAATGGTTTAAAAAGCAGGAGTTATAATAAAGTTCCTATTTACAAAGATGGAGGCAGCTACAACGCTGGGTACTTAATTGGATGAGAGAATGACTGCAATAATCCGCCCAAAGATATGTACTACATGTGACTATGATTTGGGATATGAAAGTGCAGTTAATATGACTCAAGTAAGTGCTTTTGGTTTTATCTACCTTGTACATTTTGTGTATAATTTTCAAAACAAATGTATTGGCTCTCTTTCGAGAGTTTTACACATATTTTCATACTTTGTGTTGTGGTGAATAAGTTCATACTTTGTGTTGTGGTGAATGGCTACATGCAAAATTTGTCTCAGTATTTTCCGTGCAACTAATAAAATAATTTCACCCCATTCTAAGACAAGACTATTAAAAAAAAACTGATGTCATGGAACATTCAAACACAAGTAGTACCTGTACATTTTTTTACAATGAAATGTATATAAAAAACATGATGATAAACCATGTTCATTAATAAAACAAAAACATATTCAGCATAAATTGCCATGATTCGAAATAATTTTGCCCAGGTGTTGTCAGAGATCTTTTGTCTTGCTCAGAAGATAGAATATAAAATATTATTGTTGTTTTCATGAGATATACTGGAATAAATGTAAATATATGCATTCTTTAGTTTTCACATAAGAAATTCCAAAAATATTTTCTGCACATTTTCATGAATTCTTATTCTTAAATGTACTAATTCATATTTATGTTTTGTCCTTCTCTAAATCCATAGCAATATATAGTAGTGTAATGAATAATATGATGTAACGTAGGCTAAATTTTAAAAAAATACGATTTCACATATGAATCTCAAAATTCAGTTACATTTCATAATATCATTGAATTAATTAATTAAAGATTAATTAAATAATAATAATAATAATAATAATAATAATAATAATAATAAAATCAATATTTATTATATATCTGCATTCTGATTCCATTACTTCTAAGAATAGTTTGTGTATGGTGTAAACTAGATTATAATTCCAATATCAAAAATGTTTTTAGAATATTATTTGTCTGGACTGATTGCAAAGTTGGATTTCTGAACTTTGAATTGTAAAACATTTAAAGGCTGTTGTATAAGGGAAGAAATTATAACAAAATTGTTTTGGTTTTTCAATGTGGATATTTCTATAGAAATATTCTAATAATTTTATTATCAATTTTTTTTAAACCAATCATCCTTTAAAACATTTGTGAAGTGCAGAATTTATTTTTTCATTTCTTTTTTTTTCTTCATCTAATTCTACACTCTCAATTGTAAATTAATTGAAATACTAAAGTTTACTGAAGTACATCTTTGATCATCTTTACTATAACATTGATGGATTGCTGATATATTCTTGACATTGAGGGTAAATAGAAAAAGTTTTCTCATTAGAAATGGCAGTGATGACACTGGTTATTTTAAAGTTTCTACATTCATATATATATATATATATATATATATATATATATATATATATATATATATATATATATATATATATATACATATATATATATTGGAAAGAAGTGTACATACATATATATATATATATACATACATATATATATATATATATACATATATATATATATATATATACATATATATATATATATATACATACATATATATATATACATACATATATATATATATATATATATACATACATATATATATATATACACAAGATATATATATATATATATATATACATATATATATATATATATACACATACATATATATATATATATACATACATATATATATATATACATATATATATATATATATATACATACATATATATATACACATATATATGTTATATATATATATATATATATATACATACATATATATGAATAATATTCATATTTAGAAGAAACAACTAATATATATGTCCCTCATTATGAACATTTTATTTCCAAATAGGAAATGCCAGAGTATCAGTAGCAGCAGCTGAAGAGTGGGACCAGAAATTATGAGAATGGTATCTACTCCCAGAAATGTAAACATTACATCAAGGATTTCACATTCTTAAAGCATTACAAAAGAATTTGGGTTTAAGAAGGAACACTAGGTGAGGTGCAATGTTTATCTACTTAAAATTGGAATATTATTATGATATGATGAATGAGCAATGTATTGTTTCAGAAAATTAAATTTTGTCATGTTAAATTAGTGATGGAATTAAATATGGACTACATCCTTTATTTGTTAGTTTTCAGTAATTTGAGTTTGGTAATTGAGTTTTTATATTTGTTCTTCAACTAGTTAGCAAAGCAATAAGTATTGATTACATTATAACTATTTAGCATTTTGCAATGCCTGACTTTGACTTATGTGCGCCCTGGGCTGTCAAATGTTTTCACACCCCGTTATTTAATTTCCTTTTTTGACACAAGTTATTCATAATATTTTCAATTAAAACCATGTTGTACAATATTTGTAAGCAATGTAAATATTGTATATGTATAATATTAATTGACTATATGTTTGTAATTTTTTATAACATCAACCACTTGTAGGTTAATAAATTAAAAATATAAGTTAATGATAAAAGAATTTCTAATTTTGGGTATATTTACATTTTGTTACAAAAAAATTGGATATTAAAGTCAAAATAGCATTTAGGTTTACATATAAAATATGCTTTGTCATAGTGAATCTCGTTTTCTCACTGTAGGCAAATTTCTTAAACAGTGTCTTCAAACTCTATGCATCCCAAAATGTCATTTTCTATGTATAACAGAGATAATGCATTCAATCTGTCAATTCAATCCTCAATTCAATTTCTTTATGACTCGATCTCAGATAATTTTTTACGCACTTCAAAACAGAGAAAGATGGTTCGCCATTTGCATTAGTCATAGACATCATTGGAGTCTTAAAATAATTTCGTCATTTGGAAATATATCTTGTAACAACAATTTTTCTTTAATAAAGAATACCCTCCAAATTACCATTTTCTAAACTCTTTTTTCACAAATGTGGTCCTATATTTCCTTACCGAACGAGATGGCCAGTCATAAACGGATCAAATTTGGATATCAACTCAATGGAGCTTAAGAAGTTTTCTTTTTGTAACCAATAATTTCGTTGTTACCAAAAAAGACAATCTTCCCGATGCTAACATTTCACAATTCCTACAATTCTTTTCAGGACATTTCTCCAATATTCCACTTTATTCTTGGGCTGTTTCACAAGCTCTGAATCCGCTCTTTCTAAAACTGCAGACTTACATACAAATTTTCTTATGCAATCTTGATGTTCGAAACTGAAATCGTTCAGAAATGCTGTTGCTATTTTTTCATTCATTAAGCTCTGTTGTAGCGAGCAAAGTCGACCACCATATAACTTGCAAGGAGCACAAAACACATGTCCTGTAGATGGGGAATGTACTATGACGGACCTGCCTTTTGACGACAGCAGCATTTGCCATTGTTTTTCAGAAATATGATTTTGATAAATATCAACTTTGATCTGCATAATACCTAATATAATTTAATCAGAGGTAGAAAAATCGATGTCATAGTTTTGCTTAAATCCATCTTTGGCCACCACTATATTTGATTAATTAACACTTTTTTTGATACAAATATGAGAAGAAATATTTCTATAAAAACATTCATAAGTTCCCCCTATGAAATTTTGCATCCGCTAAAATTCATGCGCCCCCAAAAACTGCATGCCCTGGGCTGCAGCCTACTCAGCCTATTGGGTAATCTGGCACTGGCATTTTGCCATGTCTCTTCTTTATATTTTTGTTTATTGTATTTATAACTTGGTGTTCAATAATATTCCTGTATTTGGGCATTAAATTTGTCAAAAGTATCATTTAAGTACCAGAAATGTTTATCTGTTTCAATATTGTACATTAATGAAATAAATAAAAGTATTAATTGGATTCAGTTTCTGTTTATTTACTTCAAATGAAAAACACTTGTAACTGAATTTAACCAAGGATCTATGTAAAAGCATTTTTGTCTACTTGTTATTGTATTCTTTCTTTAAGCCCTTGTAATCCATTTCAATTCATTTGATAGCTGTTTATTCAAAGATATAATTTGAAATTCCCTGACGAATTATTCGCCTCAATATGTTAACGATACCTACCAACATTGGTTTTGGGTGTTGAAAGTATATATTTCTGATGATCTCCTAGTGAATGTAAAAGTCAAGAAAGACTTTCTAGTAGATGACAGTAAGATAAACTATGACCCAGTGCCGGAGCTAGACAATTTTGGGCCCAGGGTAATACACAAAAATTAAAAAGGTGAAAGTTGTTTCCAGAAACAATGAGTTATTTTATTTCAACAAATAACAAAAATTCCATTTAAGTTAGAAAAAGTTATTTTATTTCAACAAATAACAAGAGCTACAACGTTTACTTTAGAAACAGTTTTGGGAAATATATTTTAAATAATAATTTTAAGTAAAAATATTTAGTGATCAAATAGTACAATTTCCACTGTGATCTTCAAACACTAAAAAATTCTGCATTTAGTTAGTGTTTAATAAAATCACAAGTTGTTAAACACATAAAATAATAATATGAATTCCAGTGGAACCTATTTGAATGTCAGCGTCATTTGAATAATTTCATAGAGTTCTACCTTCTTTCATTAAGTAATGACTATAATTAAATATTAAAGGTAACAAATTAATTGAAATTTTATGAAATATCAGACTATTGTACTGCCACTTACAAAATTACGTAAACGATTTTCTCCAGTTCTAATTTCTTTTTCAATATTTTACTAATTTGTTCCTGTCAGTCCCATCACCAGGCCCCTGGATGATCACCTGGCCTGCCCATGCCTAGCGCTGGCACTGCTGTGAGAATACCTTTAATTAAAAGAAAAAGCTAATAACGTAGATTTATTAAAAAATAACCTGCACCAACAGAATGATAAGACCAAAAAATATAATATTAAATACAATAATAGTCGTACTCATTACTAGAAACAATATTATTATTTAAAATTGTTCAGCATGTAATTAACTACCCAGATGATTTATATTATTAATGACAAAAAGGAAGAGTAAATATCAAAAGAGAATTTCTGTTTGTTGTTGAAGTAATTTTATATCAATAGAAAATATTATTTCTGCCTTATTGAGATGTAAATATTATAGACTGGATGTATGTAGGTAAAGCTATAGAGCATGAACAGGAAAGGAACAAGAGACACAAAGACCAGGAAAGTGCACAATACATAAAAACAAATTAATATTTTATGTACTTTTATGTACTACATAAAATATATATATATATATATATATATATATATATATATATATATATATATATATATATATATATATATATATATATATATATAATATAATATTTGTCTATATGTACTACATCAAAACATTGATGTAGAAGAAACAAGCTCACAGATTTAGAAATATTACTCATACAAGACCAACAACACTTAACAACATTATACTTTAGTAAACATTCCTTAATTCAACAACAACTAGACAGCACACACATTCAAGGTTTCACCCTAGGTAGTAGCTCATGTAGCAAATCACATCATGCTTATGGAGGCTTACTTGCATATTTGTTAAAAATTTCATTCATTATGTGTCAATCGTTATCATCCATTCATTATGTGTTAATCGCAGTACTCCTCTCTCTTAAAAGATAAAGACTTTGAAATATCTGTCATAGATTTACCAAAACAAAGAATATGGAATTTATGTAGTTACCACAGCCCTACAGGAACAGAAATGGTTTCTTAAAAATCTTGAAATTGTTCTTGTTATTAAAAGACGCAGAAATTTTAAAATTATATTGTGCAGTGATTTTAACATAAACCGTTTATCAAAATGAAATGAGGAACTATTCAAAAATTTACTTAAATCTTTCAACTTACTAACCATTAGAAATCAACCTACCAGAATATCTAAAAACAAAAGCAGTACCGCCATTGATCAAATAATAATAGACACAAATGATTGCAGCTCTTCAGTTGTTACATACAACACAGGCTTTAGTGACTGCACAGCACAAATTCTCAAACTTGAAATGTCCAATATTCTTACTACCTGGATTTTCAAAAATTCTAGAAAAGCTTTTTAATGATAGACTCAAATTTTTTTTTCAATTCAAATAACATATTGACAGAGGTCCAACATGGATTCAGAAATGGTGGATTTACAAACACTGCTATCTTCACCTTTCTAAATGATATACTTGTGGCTCTAGATCAGAAAGAAATCCTCATCAACTTATTTCTAGATTTGTCAAAAGCATTTGATATTATTGACATACTGTTATACAAACTTGAAACTTTCGGAATTAGAGGCATTGCACATCAATTAGTTAAATGTTACCTTTCAAATCATTGTCAAGAAGTCATTTGGGAGTGGTAGTCCAACATACTTTATGTATGTTGGACTACCACTCCCAAGTCATTTTTCCCAACCTAGAATGATAAATTATGGAGTGCCACAAGGATCAATCCTAGGCCCTATACTATCTCTCAACAACATGCCCGACACTACAAAAGAGCAAAATGGTCCTATTTGTAGATGACACAAACATTATCATTAATGCAAGTACCCAACAAACTCTACAAAAAGAGACACAGACAGTTCTAGAGACACTAGTAAAATGGTTCAAGGAAAATAAACTCATCACCAGTAAAACTGTCTCCCTAAACGTTAAGAATCCACTCTCTAAAGAAAAGTCTCCAACACAATTGATGATAAAATGCATGCCTGTAAAAGTAGGTCAAAAAACAACTTTCCTTGGATCATTCAACTTTCCTTGGTCAACTTTCCTTGGACTATTCAAGATGATCTACAACAGAACTCCCACATCCCAGATCTAAACAAGCTTACCAAGTCATGCTATGCCATCTACATCTTTAAGTCAAATTCTAACTTATACTACGAACAGTGTACTTTGTAAATGTTTACTTGCATCTAAAATACGGAATCATATTCTGGCAAAACTCCCCAGAAAGTATTCACACTTTTATCATCCAAAAAAGAATATTGAGAACAATGACGATCACTCACAAACATGGGTTGAGCAAACCACGTTTCAAAAAATTACAAATCCTACCACTCCCATGCATATACATGTTTGAAATATTAATCTTCACAAAGAAGATGCTTATGGAAAAGAAGGATTGTTGCTCTGAACCCAGAATTTCATAACTATGATACTAGACATAAAAAGTCTGCATATCCCACACGGTGAAACTCCACTATTTCAAAAAAGTACCGTTTATTAAAGGCATTACACTATATAACAAACTCCCTAGTGAATTTAAAAGCTTAAACTCAATACACACATTCCAAAATAAACTTAAAGCTTTCCTGTTAAACATACATTTCACAGTACAAAAGATTACATACATCCTAAACACGTATCTACGTCAATATAAGCTAGTACTAATATTGAGCATAAGATAATTATTTTTAACGAATGTTCGAACACCATTCGAAATTTCTTTCAGACATTAATTAAATAAGCACCATCGTACGTCTCTACTATTCTTCAGGATTTCATTTATTTTGTGCCGTATTAACTCTTGAAGAATGCAAGACGCCAACGTTTCTGCATCGTAAAGCAGAGGGTTAAGAAAAGTCCAAAATCTTTCAACTGTTTTATGGTTCACGACGTATCTGGAAAAAAAATTGCGATTTGAAATCGTTTCGTGGAGTTTCGTCGTTTAGTTAATTAAATAGTCATGCACAGAAAATTGTAATAATTGTAATTGTAATAACACTGAAAATCATTATTCAACAAATTTGGTTTTTAAGATGTGTTCAAAGGTCCTCACACACGGGTAACAAAAGGCGCGACACTTCTCTGCAAAACGCAATTATTAATAATTAATAACTAATAAAAAATTTAGTTATTACATCTAGTTGACGCCATCTTACGAGACGGACCCAGCTGGTTGTAATCCTGAATTTTTGTGATTTATCTACGATTTTTAGCGATTTGACTGTATCCGGAGTGTTTAAGTTCATGAATTGTTGCAGGTTAGCTGAAAATATAAATTCGACTGGTTTTCTTGCTATAACTAAGACGAACTAACAGGTAACGAATTTTAAATGGATACTGGAACCTTAACGAACTTCAGATATACAAGGTGGTGAAAAGTATCAAAACCTATAAACAGTTCAGCTTATTTTAGATATTAAATCACTGTACTAATTCAATTACTGAAACATGTATTGTATTTTTGTCGGCAACATTGCGAATCTCCCCAACAGTGCACCCGTGACTGCACAGAAGACACAGACACCACATCCAGTCGCAACACAAAACAAATTTAGTATTTTCGATTATGAAACATTTTCCTCGCCTTCCTGATCCTCACAACCCTTCCCTACCATCGACAAATACATGCACGAACCAACTCAGACTAGGAAGCGCGTCAAAACCAAAACACGTAAAGCGCCGCATCCAAGCCCACTTGAAAACAAAGATATTCCAAATGAACCTAAAAAAACAAGTACTTATTTTATCCGACAGCCATGGCCGCCATCTTTCCTCCATTCTCGGTAGAAAGTTACCCTCCAACCACACAGTCTCACCTATTTTTAAGCCTAACGAGAGGTTTGGAGACGTGACTGCTGCGTTGGACACCCCCACGAAGACCGATCAGGACACAGTCATTATCATAGAAGGGCAGAATGATATTAATTTGGGCGGTGGCTTTACACCTGAACAACACTGAAACAAATACCAACATTGTAGTCTCGACTCTGCCCTTCTGGTACAAAGACAAACACTATGCAGCTAGATTAAGCACGAAAACACAATTAAAACTGCTGCAACTGAGAGAAACAAATGTAACACTTTTTGAAATTAATTTCCTCTCAGCAACACACTTCACCCGGCTTGGACTCCAGATGAATCTAGCTGGAAAACATGCAGTCGGTAATAAGCTTGCACAATACATCATCAACTCCAGTCCTACGCAGTCTCCTGCCAAAAATCCATCCCTTTCACCTTCCTTACATTCTCCACCCCCACCCTTATTTCGAACCCTCTTACCTCCTCCTCTGAACCTACTCCCGTTTCTCCCATTCCCACTACCAATTCATCTACACCTGATGTCCCATTTTCCTCACAGCCTGTCACTGCTGGGACACATTACAACCTTCAACCACACACTCGAGGTAAAAACGAAGTAAATATATAGCAACTACAGTAAGATGCAGCAGAAAAACATCCGTGTATTTGCAAAAGAAAAACATACTATACCATAATGTTCAATTTCTTTCAAATAAAACTGAGCAGCTTTACAGAGAGATTTAAAACAAATGGATGTTCTTTGCTTTACAGAACATTGGAGAATGCTAAGTTCATTAGGAGATAACCAAATTTCAAACTTTTACATTGCAGGCTACGATTCCCTTTCTCTAGAATAATTTGTAGAGAAAGGGAATCGTATAAAGGTCCTACATATGTATGAAAGTATTTCTTTCTTATTTCTTGTATTTATGTAAGAAATAATATGATTCTATCTCCGTGACCAAATTAAATTATGTTCTGTTGAAAATGTTTTTGAAATTTCTGTTAGACATCTTCCTTCGCTAAAAATTATATTACTTTACATCTACAGGCTTCCAACAAAGAGAGCTGCAGATTATATTTTGTTCTTAGAAATACTGGAGATAACACTAAAAGTCAGCAATCACTCATTTGAATCCACAGTTGTATGCGGAGATTTTAACATAGATTTTCTGGTCGAATCTTACAGGAAAGAGCAGTTTCTCAATTTAATTAATTCCTTTAGTTTAGATATTACAATAAATGTACCTACACGGATCACACCAAATTCAAAGAAGGCAATCGATCAAATTATAATTAAAACTACAACTCAATATGAAATTGAAATAAAAGTTTAGGAAACAGTTCCCATGATGCACAAATTCTTACTATAACAAGAAATGCGAATACTGACACAATAAATAATACTCGTATGAGTAAATTGTTCACTAAAAGTAAAATAAAATTATTCATTGATTACTTGCTGCAGGAGTCATGAGAACGCAGTTTATAGTGTTGATACAAACGATATATATAATTCTTTTTTTTCAACGCTTTCATTTCATTTTAACACTTGTTTTCCTCTTCAAAAAAGAAAATTAAATATTTCATGGAAAAGCAATACTTGGAAAACATATGGGATTACGATATCATGTAAAAACAAAAGAATTCTTTCTTTCATTTCTAAGCAACATAACGTATCTCCAGATTTTTCCCTGTGCTTTAAAAAATACAAATCATCGTTAACAAAAGTCAAAAGGCAGGTTAAAATCATGAAACACTATCAGGATATTTTGAACTCGAATAACAAAACAAAAGCAATGTGGAATATTATAAAAAATACGACCAAATCAAGTAGAAACCTTGCTGAGAATGTTTTTTTAAAATATAGAGATGTAAACACTACGGCAACAGCGGCTAGTCTCTATAATCAATACTTTTTGAGAGTCGCTGCCCATATCATAAAGGGTTTTTAGCCACAAAATTCAGACGTTTACCGAAACATTTTAGACACTATATTCATTTCCGAAACTTCATTTTATGAAATTCTCAATATAATCGGTAAACTAAGATAGAAATATTCGGCCGCTTTGGATTGTTTGTCAAAGACTTGTGCGCCTGCCATTGTACACCCTTTAACTCATATTTAATATATCCTTATGCACCGGAAGTTTTCCAGATATTTTAAAAACAGCTAAAATTCGATCTTCAAAAAAGGAAACAAAAATACAATTAAAAATTATCGGCCTATTTCTCTTTTAACAGTTTTTTCAAAAATATTTGAGACTTTTTTACGTATGAATGGAAACCTTTCTCAGTAAACACGACGCGTTTTCAGATTGCCAACATGGTTTTCGAAAATCAAAATCTACGGAAACAGACAAATTTTCATTTCTTAAAGAAGTCACCTCATCATTGGATCAAAACGAAGTACCTATTGAATTACTTTTAGATCTTACAAAAGCTTTTGACGTCATTGATCATAACATTTTACTTTCAAAATTAACTTAATATGAAATCCGTGGTATTGCTCTTGAATGGTTATGATCGTACCTTAAACAACGATCTCAGAGAGTAATAATACCTTACTGGAATGATGGAACATTACGTACGCACCTTTCCGACTCTTTGCCCACTGCACGTGGAGTTCCTCAAGGATCGATTTTAGGCCCTATTCTCTTCTTACTATTTATTTATTTTAGTCAAAAACAGTAAAAAACTGTATATGACGTATGGGGGAGAAAATCATCTGTGCACGCTTTCTTGAGTTTCAGAATCCCTTCCCAACAATTTAACTATTAATAGTTGAAAGATTAATAATAATAATAATAATAATAATAATAATAATAATAATAATAATAACAATAATAACAAATTTAAGAAGCGAGAGATTAACATTTCAAAAACTAGATATTTTCGTTGCCAAATTATAGAAAACTTATTTTTAACGGTAAAGAAACGAACAGACTTGATTTTTCTGTATTGTTAACAAAATAGAAACTCACCCTAAGCTCTACGACCACTACAAGCAAAGGAAAGTTCAACAAAACGTGCGCATAGTGAAGCTACATTTACGTCCAGAAGCAAATCAAGGGGCCATCTCAGCATTTGCTCAATGGATCAGGGAAACTGGACAAAAACCTGATCGAGATGGGGGTCATTGACCCGGAAGTACATTATTTGTTACAGGTTATATTGAGTCTTTTTTTTAAATTATACAATGCAAATGTAAACTAATTCATTATACTATATCTTGTTTTTGTTAAAGTAAACATTATGTTTCTTTTTGGCGATCAGTATAGTCTCTAATTGTATAGAAACAGTTTTGCAGCAGAAAAGATTTTACTTTTAATTTAAATTTGTGTACCAATTTTAATTGTTTAATTTCATCTGGCAATGCATTGTAAAGTAGCGTACACGTATTGTATGTGGATTTCTTGTAGTGAGCTGTTGATACTGACACTTGATGAACATGATTTCTACGTCGAGTATTGTAACTATAAATATCAGTATTACATGAAAATATGTTCCCACCGTTAAGTAAGTCAGTTTTGACAAATACTACAGACTCATAAATAAATAGGAGAGGTAATGGTAAGATTCCAAGCTCAATGAAAAGAGGCTTGCACGGATCACGTGGATGGGAATTTTTCATTATTCGGATAATTTTCTTTTGCAATCTAAATGTCTGGGAACTAAAGGATGAGCTTCCCCAAAATATTATGCCATATCTCAGACGGGAATGTACATTTGCAAAATATACGCAACGAGCTGCATGAAGGCTGACAGAATTAGAAAGAATTCTGAATGCATAACATAATGAGCTTAATTTAGCGTTTAATTCTGTTATATGTTCATTCCATTTGAGGTTTGATTGAATTGAGAGACCTAGAAATTTTGTTACCTTAACATCAGCTAATTGCATATTGTTAATTTTCAATGGAGCATACGATTGCCGATTTGAAACGCAAATATACTAAACATAATATATACTATACATAAAGTATATGCCCTCGACGATTCGAAACGGAAGAACAGTTCTCTTTGCGGATGATACGAACATTCTTTGCAATAAAGAAACCGCAAATAGTACAATATCAGATATTTCCAACTGGTTCCGTAATAACAAATTAATAATAAACGAAAAGAAAACGGTTTCAATGCAGTTTTCATTTCAAATAAACAATTCTGTACTCCACTAAAAATGAACGGAGTGCCATTGACTGATGTTATGGTAAAATTTTTAAGTCTCTCAATTCAGTCAAACCTCACATGGAACGTCTATTTCTTGAACTGAACGCAAAATTATGTCCATTATGCTACGCGTTCAGAATTCTTTCAAATTCCGTCAGCCTTCATATTGCTCGTAGTATATACTTCGCAAATATTTATTTCCACCTGAGATATGGCATAATATTTTTGGAAAGTACATCTCATAGCTCTCAGAGTTTTAGATTACAAAAAAGAATTGTACGAATCATAAACAAATCCTACCCGCGTGATTCTTGTAAGCCTCTCTTAATTAATCTAGAAATATTAACGTTATCTTGTCTGTTGATTTACGAATCAGTGGTTTTTGTCAAAAATTACTTGCTTAAGGGTGGGAATATATTTTCGGCAAACGCGGATGTCTATAACTATAACACTAGACGTAGTAATAATATTCATCAGGTGACAGTATCAACAGCTCACTACAAAAATTGACATACAATACACGGACATTATTTTACAACACTTTGCCAGACCACATTAAACGATTAAATTCGTTAGAAAAGTTTAAATCCCATGTAAAATCGTTTCTGCTGCATAACTGTTTCTATACAATTGCAGACTATACGGAGCATCAAAGGGAACGTAACATTAATTTTAACAGTGATATTTAATGTATCATTTATCATTTGGACTGTACAAATCTAAACAGCCTGTAACAAGTATTATACCGCATCTTCTGGGTCAATGACCCCATCTCGGTCAGATTTTTCGTTCAGTTTCCCTGATCATTTGAGCAAATGCTGAGATGGCCCTTGTTTTGTTTCTGGACAAAAATGTAACTTCAATATCGGTGCAAGTCTTCTAGAATTCAGTGGGAAATATAATTATTCAAATTATCTCCATGTTGTCGCGGCAGGAAGTATTATTCCTTGACGAACGACGGGATAACAGCCCGAATGTATAGCTGATTTACCCTTGAAAATACATTTTATTACATCGGAGCGAATATTTTTTGTTAACAATCCTTGCAAAAAACTCATTTCTTTTTGTTTTCAAGATTCAAGTAGTATATGGCTTAGGGTAAACAGAATTATGAAATCGCACAGAATTCAGTTCTCCCCATGGCAGTGGGCGGGATACAGGCCCGCTCGTTGCAGGGTACGGCAGAATAGAAGCGGGCAAGAAAATTATTTTGTCATAGTCAGGTGCAAAGAAGAAATAAAAATATTTTCTGGGCCTTTTGTGAATAGCATGTATTGTCGATGACAAAGTGTATTGTATTGCAGCTCGCTTCATACGTCTTTCTAATGGTATTAATTATTCCTTTTCTTTTCCTTGTGGCAATAATGCACTACATTATTTATAATTAATCAACTGCCAGAACGAACACCTGCATACCGAAATTAATTGACTTTCCTGCAAACATCACAGAAACGACAAAAACGGAACAAGCTCTTTTTCTCGGAGACTCAACTGGCGTCACCATTGGTTGGATGCTGTTTAGACAGCGGCACGATTCGTACATTCTCAGATGCGTGTTCGGACTTCACTTTCAAAATAATAGTAGTTCCTAATTCTGCCGTCTGCAGATTTATAATGAACTAGTAATAAAACCTTACGAGTGTGGCAACGGTCCCCTGGCTGGCTTGCAACGAAACCCCAAAGAGGGCTCTCTTTGATTTCAAAATGATTTCATATACATCGAAATTGCTGCAAAGTCTTGAAAATCAAATGATAGTGAACGTTGGCACCTGTGCCCTGGACGCGGCGTCTCCCGGATAGCCAAGTTAATCATGACTCCGGCCGCGGAAGCCTACGCTCTCAAATGATAGTGAATGGAAACTGTACATTCCTAATGCATTAAACACTGTTTTCGAGTACCTGGGTAGTGCAATCGTGCAACTAAGCACGAGCCGCCACTGTCGAACAATATGTATGACCATAAATAAATGTAAGTGCACGAAACAGAGAAACGAGAAGACCAACTGTTACTGTCTGTACTTGGCGCGACAGCCCGCGTATGGGCCATGGCCTACCAACAGCGTCCCGGCCTCGCGACCATGGATTAAGGCTACATGTACCGACACAAGTTCAATTTGTCGCCACCACGAGGCAGCACCAAAATAAGCAAAATTTACTAGACCGATAACGTCTGAAAAAATTGCCCGATTTTCAATCTGTAAACGGCAGTGGACTCCTTTATAGAATAGAATTTACGCTACGAAGCCGTTTCTTCAAAAAAGATTTCCAAAAGTTTTTTAGAAAATTTTTCTCATAGTTCCGGGAAGAAATTAAAAAAACGGGGGCTTTTAGCGCGATGACAACGTGCTTCCTGAATCCAACGCCGTGTCAATCATACAAATCGGATGAATAGGAACGGCGTAAAGTGAAATTTCGGAAAAACACGTCACCCCCCTTCCCGCTCCACGCAGTTGCGTCACCCGACCATTGTGGGAGGCTCCCTCGTCGCGGCCGAACGGCCAACCCCGGCGGCCTGCGGCACAGGAGGAGTCCGTGTTCTCAGGCAGGCAAGTCCGGCAGTCGCAGTTTATGCTTTCGTCCCTTTCAATCTCAATATATTTTTCTCCACTTACCAAACTAGTGATGCTGTAACACAACCAAACGGTCTCGTATCATCTGTAATAGTCGTATAAAACTATATATCTTGTTCACATATTTCCGTCTTCCTTCGAATACCATCAAAAAATTATTTGAGGCATTACCCAAAATATCGATTCCGATTTGGAAACTGATTTCAAACAGAAAATTGAACTAATTGTGTAAATATCATCAATATTCAATGTTCTAAAATCTTATTTTACGTATATTTTACTTCCAAATCTTCCGTTATCATTCCACTACCAGAAAGAATGAGCCGAGATTACGCACGAGCTCATTTATCCTGCGACTCGATTTTTGATCTCAAAACGGCGGTTGTCTCCTTGATAGATTTCACCTGCTGAACCTGTTTTCCCAAGTAAAATCGCCGAAACTAATTTTAAAACTGTTTTCATACTTTCGGACAAATTTGAAAAAGAGATAAAATAGCACACAGGCGAGATGTCTCCAGAATCCAACGCCATATCATACACTGAAATAGGATAAATTGAATTATTTGGACAAATGTAGAAAAACAGAAAATCTTCAATGTCAAAATTCTATTTCGCGGACTGCCCGACGATCTCATAGCTAGAGTCCAGATTCTAATGAAATTACATATGTACTGAACTGAACTGAAATTTGTGATCTCGGCGAATTGTTAAAATCTTAACAAATATCTAATTTTTCGTCACATATTTTGTGCGGTATTATGTATTTTACACATTTTGCTGATTTTACAATTTTTTACAAATCTACCAAATTTCTTGAAATTCTTTCCGATAACATATTTGGTTAATTTTGAAAAAGTTTCTTTTAAATTTCTTTTATTTTTTGTTTAGCAATAACCATATTTTGTCTTATACTAATTCAGAAATGCCTCACGTAAAGATATTGAAGAGAGTGCTCAAAGATTCTGCTCGTCCTTGAGTTTTCTACGTGCGTATCATTGTTGTCATTGCTGACAGAGATAAATGCATCTTCTCTTACACAAACAGTAGGCAGAGAAAGTATTTATTTTTAAATTCGATTTAATGAATATTTTATTTATGGAATTTCAAATGTGAACATTTACTTTCTTCATCTTCTCAATCCCCTTCTTAATCTAAGAAGAGAAAGTTATGTAATTGTGCACTAGAAAACTCTTATTGCCGGGCCCTGGTAACGTAAATGTGGATAATTTATGTTGCAATATAAAAAAATACTTCTTATAACTCGTGGTGTAGTGAAAATACATGATTTATGGGGTCCTTGATACCTAAAAATCGATTGACGCCAAAACGTGTCTGTTCGTTTGTGGTCAACGCTAACGCCTAAACCGTTCTGCGAATTTTCTCCAAAACTGATATTCCCCAATGTACCTGAAAGAACTTGCGCCTTTGGGGGATTCAAACGAATATTTTGATTTTTGAGGGTACTTTACATTAAGCCTCAAACTCATTTTCAAAATCTTCTCAAAAGTCACCAAATTATTTGATTAAATTTTGTC
Organism: Teleogryllus occipitalis; assembly: GCA_011170035.1. NCBI lineage: Eukaryota > Metazoa > Arthropoda > Insecta > Orthoptera > Gryllidae > Teleogryllus > Teleogryllus occipitalis. Next base: position 44,517 of record BLKR01014947.1, on the reverse strand, counting down.
CTCGGATAGCGTACAGAACGCAAGAGATATGTGCAAGTATGGTGTTTGTTGACATCCCTTATTTTTAGAGAATCGCTAACGCACACTTTTTTGGGGCGTATTCCTACAACTATAATAATGATGATATATTTTTTCCTTACTGAAATCTGTTCTGACAGATATGGAAATAAGATCATGTACAATTTTTAGAGAAATATGAGTAGTTTTTCTGCAATTTCGGGAGGCAATTTGGCAATTAAAAATTGTTACGTTTTCTCAAAAAGAGCTTCAATTTTTTTGTTTAAAGACAATAAAAAATATGATGCTGGTCCCATTTTCGCCCAATCCGCCGTATTTTCGAAGATTGCAAAGGTCATGTAAGTTAATTGAAAAACCGCGTTGTTTTAGAGTAATTTGGAAATGAAATTGATGTGTATATTTAAAAAATTCTCAAAAACCACTACAATTTTTTTCCGCGGATAGAAGGAACCACCAATTTTTTTTTACACCTTTTTCGTTGAACTCTATCAATTTTCGAAAATTGCAAATTTAGAAATAATGCCAGAAAGTATGTGATGTATCATCGCTAGCTTTTATTTGAAATTGTATTGTAAGGATACTTACTCAGTGTAATTGAACTAAATGTTTTCTAATGAAATTTGTTGTTACATATTGCAGGAAAATCTGATTTTACATATTCGTTTTTTAGCGTTTACCTTATATATTTATGTTCATGTTTTGCAATTTCATTCTACAAACTTTTCCGGACCTTCTCGTGGCATACATATTAATACTACGCTCAAGCTGGGAACTGAGATTAGTACATTGCTGATCGCACATACTTTATAGACAGGGTTGAGCAATATTTAAATACTTGTATTTGAAATATGTATTTTTGTATTTAAAAACGGTATTTTTGAGTGATGTTGACAAAATAAGTTACTTTAGTTAATAATATCTCTGAAACGTTTATTAATCAAATACGCTTTCATAATTGTTATTTATTGTTTAAATCATTATTTTGTTTATATATATATATATATATATATATATATATATATATATATATATATATATATATATATATATTATATATATATATACAATACTTGGTTACTAATATTAAGGAAACGCGAATGATTCCACTAATTCTTATAGAGTAAATGTAATCTCCACTTCGTCATTGTTCAATGTTCTCGCCCACTGAAAACTGCTCACCGCCCTCTTCCTACGCTTGGGCATATCGAATTGCTCTAGTGTAGCACGCAGCCCGCCGAAGAACGCGGCGAGATGTCTGCGGAGGTCAGGAAAGTCAAGCTATCAGAACAGCAGTGTGCCAGAGGTGCGACCCTACTTCCAGATCAGAAGGGTTGTACACTTGAGCGCGTGCCCTGGCGGCGCTGGGCTTGGAAAGAAAGGAGCGCGAAATGAGGAGCAAACATTCAAAACGTGACAAGTCAACCTCCTTTTCGAGAAAAACGCAAAATACTATAGCATCAAATTTATGCTAATATTTTATTTGTACTCAATTCTTAATTATGTGATAATGATAGCTAAATATATTATTAATATAAAATTTAAATGTATGTTTGGTTGAATTTTAGCGGGAGTTTCGGGTCAGATATGTCTCGTTTCGAATGAATGCGAAGGACATATCCTTTGATTGAATGACAGCTGGACATATCTTGATTTGAATGGAATGGAAAATAAATTCTTTTTATTGAAATTCATACAAATATATTGGGAAAATTAACATTCATTTTCTTGGATCTTTTTTGTGTAGCTTTTTGCACAAATCCACTATTGCAAATTTTATTAAAAGTATATTATTTATTTATTATTAAAGTAAGAATATCCCGACTTACAGAATTTTATACAAATCCATTCACACGTTTGGCGAAAAAAAGAGCGCCTTCATTTTTCCTCCTTTCCGAAAATTTTATCAAGAAACAATTATTTTGGAGATATTTTTAAAAAAATATGTTAGGTTTCCTTACCTTACGGTTTGAACGATTCATGTTTCGTGATTTTTTTTTCATTTTGTTCTTTTTTTTTTCTTTCTTTTCGTTTTCTCGAAAGTTCGGTAATGTCACTAACAAACACCTCCACTTCCATGGCTCAGAATTATTCGATGTAGGATAATATGTTCCACCAACTCAACAGTAAATAGCGATATTGAAGCAAAATGTTTCATATACAGAAAGAACAATTTCATGTCCATATCGTGGTCAGTAGCTAACTGACTGATTCTCTACATTATGATTGTAAAAATTTCAAGTAATTGAACCGTTACTGCTTTAAATATTGCAAGTGAGCTCTCTGAATCTGAATCAGTGAAATTGTCGCTGATTCAATCAGTGAGAGAAAAGTCACTGATATCTTCAGTCGAAATGTGTAGTTTCGCTGACAGTGAATACGTGAACCTTTTCAAAACGACCGCCAGCATTTCACTGGTTGTCAGTGGTATAGTGCCGCGCCCCCATACCGACTGGTCCAGTCATTCACGTGCTCTGTTGTGAATGTAAGCAAAATCCCACGGCGGAGCCAGTGGAATAGAGGTTTCCTGCGAGAAAACTGACCTGTGTCTGAAGATTGTTTTAATTGCATTAGGGAAGTAGTTTTCGCTTTTCTGTGACTCGTCTTGTTGATAACTGTGAGACGTTTTATTTTATGGTGAACATTTGTCCATACTAAGAAATAGGTTATGAACACGTTGTTAATATCACGTATGTGTTTTTGTTATTAACTTGGGAACTTATGTAACTTAAGAGTTTTAATATAACTGTTTGGCGATACAGTGTGAAATATCTGATGTGCAATGGATAATTTCGTTTATGAAATTTGTAAAAGGTCCAAAATGCTCCAAAGGGCCAAAACTAATAACTCATTTTTTGGTTTTTCCAATTTAGTTTGACACCAGACCAGGAGTGGAGTTTTGAAGAAGTGTAAGAGAAAGTGTTGGAGCTAACTGGGGACTCTAACAATGTGAATATTTTGAAAGGTATTTTAATTTGCCAAAGACTGCTGAAATACTGATTTATTTTGATCAGTGTTCCTTGCTTTCCTTAGTCATTAAACACATTATATTTTACTCATTTACATGGCGAGGCTAGTTTGGCAGAGTGGAGGGGGAGTGCAGATGGTACATCAAAGTCATTTGCCACTCCTGAGGTTCCCAATCCAGACCTCATAATAATTCTGCCAGTTAGTATGATCTTGTATGTAATCTGAAAATAAAGTAACCATTTTTTCCTCGCATAACATCTTGACCTATCTTTTTTCTGTTTTAGGAGGACTCTAATTTGCATCTGGAGGAATTGGAAAGGAGAAAACCCTTCAAGAAAAATGTCCAGCAATATTTGATATGGGTGAAAGGATAGAAAAACTATTCGTGTTTTGTTCAGGGTGATGGTTGGTTTTAACATCTGCCCTTTTTTTTAATAATAATAAAATATTCCTTCACCCATTGCAGCATTTGACTTACTGTTCAAATTAATATTTACAACAAATTTGGCATACTCAACATCATTAGCAATTTTTTTCATTTTTAGCAGTATATAATGATTATATCCTTCAAATATTTAATTTGAAATAAAAACTCAGTTGGGTTTCTGTAATAAACCCCCCTCCTGGGAAATGAACAACGCTTCTGCAATTGTTCAATTATCATAACCTTCTACCATTGGAGTTAGTTTTGTTATATCATAGAAATTTGATTCTTTTGTTGTGTGCGGTATTGACTTCATAGATTGACTTTAAGATTTTCCCAATATCGAGTATGCCCCCATTCTCAATTTATCTAATTTCTTCCTATTCAGGTGATTTTCATGTTCTATGTACACAAGATCTCCCTTTTTAATTCAATTTGTCTCCTGTGTAGGTGGAATATTTTTTTGTAGTCATTATGAAGTTTTATTGTATTCTTGAGTGCTATTTTCCTCTCTCTTTCTAAATCTTCGGCTGTGCATTTTATTTTTAATTCATGCGGTAGGATATTTATGGTTTTACCCTCTATCAAATATTTTGTTGAGAATTTTGTCACTGTATGCTCTGTCTCGTATTTCTCCACAGCTTTTTTGACAATAGTTGTCCATGCAGCCTTTTTGTCAGTTTCATTCATAATACATCTTACTTTATTCACTAAAGTCTGGTTTAATCTTTCATTGAGACCATTGGAGAAAGGTGCATCTATGGCAGTAAAAATCAATTTTATTTTTTTCTTTACTAGGAATTGTTTTAATTCTTTTGAATTTATTCCTGGATATTGATCCGTTAGTACCATCTGGACATCATGGTTTTTTGTTACTTCCTCAGTTAGTTTTACGAAGTCATCAGCGTTTTGATTTTTTGATGTTAAAATATAAGCATATCTTGTGAAATGGTCGACCAGTAGGTGTAGGTATTTTTTTGTTGACCGAGATCCTCCATAACCTCCGATGGTACCTATAGAAACTATCTTGAATGGGTACATTGCTCGACCTAGGTGTGACATTAATCCATATTTTGATTTTCTTAATGATTTATTCTTTAAGCACATGTCACAAGTTCCACAAATCTTCTCTATGTTTATGTTTATATTTTTCGCTGTAAAGAATGGTGTTACTTTATTTATCATCTGCACTCTTCCCAGGTGACAATAAGTATTGTGTACATATTTTAGTAATATTTTACTAAATTCTTCTGATAATGAGAGTTTTTCTCTTTTTAATTTTTATAATAAATTTCATTTTAGAATATTAGTTTTTTTCTTATTGTTTTGTAGTTTTGTGCATCTTCTTTGATACTTTTTTATGTCTTCTAATTTCACCAGGTTTACAGTTTTTAATATGTCATCTGAATTTTCATCAGGCTCTGGAACTGGATGCCTGCTTAAACAGTCTGCCTCTTGGTTTAATTTTCCAGGATTATATTTAACTTTAAAATTGTATTGGGACAGATAGTATGTCAAATCACCCAGTTCTTAATCTGTTATTGCTTTTAGATTTAAATTTTTTAAAGGTTTATGATTGGAGTGTACCAAAAATTCTCTTCCAAGTAGCCAATGTTGCCAATATATCACAACCTCTTTTATTGCCAAGCACTCAAGGTAAATTGCTTTTTTTTTTCCTTTTGAGCTTCACTCAATTTTTTCGAAAAATATGCCACTGGCTTATTATCCCCATTTTTGTCCTTGGTTTAGTACAGCTCCAATTTCTTTTATGCGTGCATTCTTTTTCCAATTGTTCCATTCTGATTCTACTGTATTTTTCAAAATCATGCTCGAGTACCAATCTGCGCTTGCATTGTCAAGGGAAAATTTTAGAATTTCTCTTCCACAAAACAGCGTTCACGCTCTTTTTCAAACTCATTTATCCATTGGCATGTGTTTGAGTTTCTTCCATTAAATATCTATATATTTAAAAAAATAAAGTATTGTGCCATGGCTTTGTTTGGAGCTTCTACTGAACCGATTGTAGTATTTTTTCCTTTAAATGAAAGAATGTGATCCCTAGATGTGTTATCAGATATTGTTTCTGTTGATTCACCAACATTTACGGTGTAAATTAATTAATTAAATCATTCTTTAATACTACGCTTATCAGTAGTCAATTGTTTTCTTCCAAAATGCTGTTTCAAAATCGATTATATGAAACGCTAGATGCGAGTCCACGCTGCTTCATGGTGGCGCTGCTTGATGATTTGTTTTAATTGTTGAGATTTGTTTACAATTCGTCACGGTTTTGTTTCAGTGTAATAATTGCATTGTGGCTTTGACAGTTTGCATGTATTTGCTTTTGTGATGTATTTTATAGAGAACATTCGGACAGTGGGTTTTGCTCGGTTGTACTGAAGTAGTGAAGTTGTTCACAGGTTATGTCGAATTCTGAATCGATGTCCACGCGCCCCCAAAGAAGCAAACGTACTCTGGACGCAGAGAATGAGAACGTCAGCGCAGAAAATGTCAGTTTTGTTCTGCTTTGTACTTCCCATGCAAGAGAAATTTTGCAAACGTGTTTACTCTGTGTTGTTTAAATTGGAAAGTAAGTTTACGTTCGAGCAATATGCCAGAAGTAATCAAATGACACATCAAAAAACTTTAGACATAATATCCGTCAGTATAATAGTGCTCTTTCTTTTGTGTCATATCGTGTATTATTGGAATATGTGGGCCATTTTGCATTGCCACCTGGTCATGGACCATACGTGTTCAAAATTTTGGGAACTACACATCACAGAATTTCTTCGTTGTAACCCGAAGATCCAAACAATGCAACATATTGTGAACATTAGTCTGGGCACAGTATTTTACATTTATCTAAGATCTCACCGTCAAATTTTGACGGGTTCTCACTAGTATTGATAATAATCATTGACAATTTTTCTCAAATTTTTTACTTCAGATATTTGTTGCATATCTTCTAAAACTTTCTTTAAAAGTTTCTCAATTGTTTCATCTGAGGTACTCAGGTAGATTTTTCAACTTTTTCCTCTGTAATCTCTTCTATGTAGTAGTTGTAAAATTGCAAATTTTCCTCTTCATCCAAACATACTTTTGATAGATTTTCTGATAAAGAAATCCAGACTTTGATATCTCTTTTTTTTTAAGTATTTCTTACCTTAACAAATATTTGTGGTGTAATTAGCTCCTTGTGAAGGTTTGTGTTTTGGAGTTCATCTGGTAAGCCATTTAAAGTTTTTACCTCAAGTGAATTAATAGCTTAGAACTTGTGCTTCTTGACACATGCCATCATTCATCAATTGTATTCCTGTCTTTGAAATCAGTGGCCAGGTGCCTCCATTGCGGTGTCAGGTATCAGTCATTTGTTCGGTAGCATGGCAGATTCAAATTTTTAGGAAACGACACACAATAGTCTTGGTTTTCTTTATACACATATATATGTGCATATATACATGTGTATACATATATATGTACATATATACATGTGTATACATATATATGTACATAGAAACAAAGGCATGCAGTGCTGTTAACATTTCCAATTTTAAGCTTGGCAATGCTGCTGATTTTAATTATGAAAATTATAATTAGCAGAGGAAGCTGATTAAGTTGCCCTAAAACTTGCCAGATACTTGTAATAATATTGAATGTTTATTTGTATTTTTACTTTAAACATTTTGACAGATTTAATGTCCTTTATTTATTTTTATTGTAAAATTCACATAAAAATCTATTGAAATGTATTTATACACATTTAAATTATAAGAGGATTATAATTTTTTCACTACTTTCTTCCCAATTTTCTTTTCATAATTTGTTGTATTGTCACCAAAATTGTCAATAATATGTACATAAAATAAAGAGTGTTAACTGCAGGCCAATTTTTTCTCCGTAGCGAGTTATGAAAAGTTCCTGAACATCGGTTTTCTTCTGTTGTATGTTTTTCATTGGTTTAAATAAAGACTTGTATTCACCTATCTCATTTAAAAAAGGCAGTATCTCCCTTTAAAATTACCTTAATTCCGACGTATACATCGCAGTGAGCTAGACGAAGACAGAATATGGGTAATCCCCTGACATTCTCTCCGCCGCCGCGCAACGCGCCAGCTGTGTGGTTGCTCAACCAAAAAGCTCTATCTTCCCCGTGTTAAATCGAAGGACTAAGGAGTAAAAACAATAACTTCATTCATAGAGCCAAGAGCGTGGTGCAATTCTTGACAAGGCACCAGAACCGGAGAGAGCGCCATTTGGACGCCCTTTCGTTTCAAAATGATTTCATATACATCGCTATTGCTGCAATATCTTGAATAATGAATGTTTTAAAAGGAAAATGTATATTCCTAAGATATGAGATCTTTTTCATTTTCTGGGGGTTGTGCAACCTAAAAGCGAGCCGCCACTGCTGGGATAGCAATGCGATATTTCACTGATTCAAATAAGGGAGGCCTTGCTTTCACTGATTGCAACAGTTATTTACTCCTCTGGTTCAATTAGTTGCCACAGGTTTCACTGATTCAAACAGTGTAGTTTCACTGATTCAAGCAGTGAAGTTTCACTGATTCAAAAAGTGGACCCGATTTTCACTGATTCATTCAGTTCAGTTCACTGATTGTGGTAGTTATAACCCGACCACTGACAATCAGTGAATAGTCACTGTCAATCAGTGGCTTTTCACTGATTCAAGTTGAGAGAGAGGATTAGCCAAAACACCTGGAAAAGCTTCTCATTGTTTCTCTCGAGCGGCCGGGGAAAATCCGGAGGCCCAAGGAACCCCAACCCATCAGGACTCAAAACAGGAAGTATGAGCCAATGCTTTCTAAAAACTAAGGTTTGGAAATGCCTTTCATTTTATGCAACTTTTATAATAATAGAAATCAAGTGCTTACCTTTCCCTCTAAATAAACGGTAAATGACTCATTTGCTACTATATGGTAAATAGCAATAAAATCATAAAGAGAAGGATTGTTGACATGTCACATGTAGTTCATAAACATTTTATAAATCAAAAGGTGATTCTGTAAGACAATTTCACAACAGTTATGGATGGAGTGGAGGGGAGTCAGATTAGAGAGTGCAATTTTTTTGCTGATCTCACACGGAATTTTAAATGTATGCGTATATAAAACAGTTTGTTCATACGATTATCGATTCTTTTCATTCACAAACTACTCATCAAGCTTAAAACATCGATAATAAACATCAGGTTTCATAAATGTTTCATTTTTTTTTACGAAATATGTTCATGTGTCTGTACAAAATCTATGTTTTGAAAATATCAACATGAATGTTGCATCCCTATCTGCAACACCTAGATGAGGATCACCGATTTAATACTTTTGCATTCTGATTCACATTCCCTAATAGAAGGTTTATCAGTGAGACCGGTAAACCATGTTTTACTAGTAGTATATTAAATCTTATAAATTGAATTGCTACTCGATTAAATGTTACAGAAAATCGTGCACCATCTTCAGAAAAATAGTATCTCAGCGTAGAAATGTAAAAGTTGCCGAATTAATAACTATAAACAAAACATAATTTATCCGCCTCATAGACGGATATTCCTCTTCTAGTATGGTATTCCTATCTAAGGGTTAAAATTTCATTGCTTTCATGACAATTCAATGCATTAAAAAATACATAAATGTGTCACAATACAATGATTTACACTCTTACATTATCATTTACGTAGTTTGTACCAAAATGACGCACCTGGAATTACTTATTCCCATCTTCAAGTTTATACAAATATAACAGATTCATTTTATATCAATATAACTTACCAAGTAAGCGGGGACATGTCACGATTCTTAATATTAGATTTCAATGTTTGTTACAGCGTTGGATTCAGGATGCATCTCGCCTGCGCGCTATTTTACTACTTGTTCAAATTGGTCCGAAAGTAAAAAACAGTTTTAAAATTAGTTTCGGCGATTTTACTTGGGAAAACAGGTTCATCAGGTGAAATCTATCAAGGAGACAAACGCCGTTTTGAGATCAAAAATCGAGTCGCAGGATAAATGAGCTCGTGCGTAATCTCGGCACATTATTTCTGGTAGTGGAATGATAACGGAAGATCTTAGAAGTAAAATGTATGTAAAATAAGATGTTAGAACATGGAATATTGGTGATATCTACACAATTAGTTCAATTTTATTTTTGAAATCAGTTTCCAAATCGGAATCGATATTTTGGGTAATGCCTCAAATAATTTTTTGATGGTATTCGAAGGAAGACGGAAATATGTGAACAAGATATATAGTTTTATACGACTATTACAGATGATACGAGACCGTTTGATTGTGTTACAGCATCACTAGTTTGGTAAGTGGAGAAAAATATATTGAGATTGAAAGGGACGAAAGCATAAACTGCGACTGCCGGACTTGCCTGCCTGAGAACACGGACTCCTCCCGTGCCGCAGGCCGCCGGGTTTGGCCGTTCGGCCGCGTCGAGGGAGCGCCCACAAGAGTCGGGCGGGTGGCGCAACTGCGGGAAGGGGGGGTGACGTGTTTTTCCGAAATTTCACTTTACGCCGTTCCTATTCATCCGATTTGCATGATTGAGACGGCGTTGAATTCAGGAAGCACTTTGTCATCGCGCTATAAGCCCCCATTTTTTTTTTCTTCCCGGAACTATGAGACAAATTTTCTAAAAAACTTTTGGAAATCTTTTTTGAAAAAACGGCTTCGTAGCGTAAATTCGATTCTATAAAGGAGTCCACTGCCGTTTACAAATTGAAAATAGGAAAATTTTTCAGACGTTATCGGTCTAGTAAATTCCCTGTGATGGTGCTGCGATCTATTGATTTTTCCTATAAGTATTTTTCGGTACATTTATCCTTAAGAGGGTACGTGAGGTTAGCACGAAGACATCCCCACGCCGTATTCAGGTCTTCTCAATCTGAGAAGTGAGTTTTCTCGTCACACAGCAACAAATATTGGGACATTGCTAAGACGCACATTATAATCTTGCCCGACCGAGAATCGAACACGGGGTCGCGTCATGAAAAGCAGCACGCTGACCATTGAGCTAAATCAAATAAAACCAAATAATTTTACACCTCTAGGTTCAATTTACCGCAATTTCACTTAATTTCATGTCATTTTTGCGTTTACACTCTTCTTGTAATACAATATCCAGAGCACTTTCCTTTTTTCTTTTTATCCATTCTTTCCAAATGCATTCTGACTTCCGTGTAACTCTCTTCTCCTCTCTCCCTTCCTTCCCTCTTCTTCTATCACCACGCAATGTCCCCCCCCCTCCCCAAGTACTACTTTTCCTCACTCAAGAAACCTTCCGCTTCACACGAGCGTCACTCAATCATGATGGGTGCTCCTTCATTATGATATTCTTTTTATATAACTTTATGCCTGCATATAGTTAAGTTACAATTTATCCCCACTCAATTTCTGACTCGTCTAATGTGACTGTAAATTAGGATATCTGTAATGTAAGAGACGTTCAACCAAATTCATTGAGCTCATTTTCTGTACCCACCACATCAAGAATACATTTATTTTATTACTCTGTAAGTTTGTAAAATTGTCATTATTTATCCTCCAGAACCATAGCTGGACTCACCATATGACAAATGCTATGGATATACAGGAGGCTGTGAATACAAAGAGAAAGGCATATTTGAAATATCTAAGAGATTGAGACCATGTGTTAAAAGAAGAGTATTCTATTGCATCAAACTATGTTAAAAGTCGTAAAAGGATGACACAACAAGAAAGCTGGGACAGATACATAGCTGACCTGGAGCATGATATACACAGGCACCAGGCAATGAGCTATAAAGTAATGCAACATTTGAATAGAGAGGTGAAAGATACAGCAAATATTGAAGTTGTGAAACATGACCAATTCCTCTCTTATTATAAACGTTTATGGACAGAACCTGGTCACAAAAACAACACAGGAGAACCCTTAGAAACAGAATATGAGGAACTGGAAGATGCCTTAAAAAAATAAAAAATAGAAAAGCGAGTAGAAGCGATGGTATTAAAGGTGAAATGATCAAATATGCCTCAAAAAATTTAAAGAAATGGCTCTTACACTTTCTCAATCTATGTTGGAAGAAAGTGCTTATAATGCAAGAGTGGAAAATTGCAGTAATAAGCCCTATCTTTAAGAAAAGGGACCAGTTGTCCTGTGAAAATTATAGAGGAATAAGTCTTTTAAATGTTGCTTACAAAATCTATTCAAAAATAATTGCATCCAGAGTTCGTAATATTGCAGAGACCACGTTATTAGAAGAACAAAATGGTTTTAGGAAGGGTAGGTCTTGCTCCAATAATATCTTCATTGTCAAGCAGATCATTGAGAAACATACAGAATTTAATAAAAGAACACACATGCTCTTCATAGATTACTCCAAAGCTTTTGACACCATAAACAGGAATACACTATTTAATGTATTGCATCGTGGAGGTCTCCCACCATAGCAGATTTTGGTCATTAGGAACATATATATTAACTCAGAAATTTGTATCAATGGCCAAAAGAATAAAAAAGAGATGAACCAAGGAATAAGGCAAGGATGTAGTCTATTCCCAATGCATTTTAATTTATATTTAGAAGAAGCATTATATACGAGGATATCCAGACTAAAATCTTATAGCCATGACATGGGACAAGAAAGAAACCTAATGACCATATTATTCGTGGATGACCAACTTATAATTGCAAATGATGAATATAGACTCCAGAAAGCATTGTTTGAATTACAAAAGGTAACCGAAATGTACAATCACTGCATATCCGCAACAAAAACAAACGTCATTGTCTCTGAAGGTCCGATTAGATTCCAATTAGTTGTATACAAATTCACCTATAGAACAAGTTTCAAGTTTCAATTTCTTGGGATACAAAATGTCATACAGAGGGGAAATAGATATACAAGGGAAAATTGAAAGACTAAATCGTATTGAAAGACTAAATCTTGAGAACTCTGAAAAAGAAAGTCAGAATGATTAAATTCTATAATGTATTAAGTATCTCAACTTGTTTATATGGAAGTGAAAATTGAACAATGACTAAAAAAGATAGCACAAGACTACAAAGTGCTGAAATGAGATTTCTGAGATCAGTAGCTGGTTATAAGCTGATGGACAAGAAAAGGAAATTAGAAATTCATAAATAACTTGGTGAATGTAAACTTCAAGAGAAAATTAATTACTACCAAAATTCCTGGATGAAGCACATTGAAAGGATGCAAGACAATTGCCTGCCGAATAGAATTCTAAAATACCACCCACAAGGATGAAGAAATACTGGCCGTCCGAAGAAGAGATGGGGTGAATTACTGGAATCATCACACATGCGATTATAATTATTTTTAATTAGTATCTTAACATACTTGAGCAGTTTCGCGAGAAATTACGAAAATCACCTTGTACCAACTTCTCTTTTACGTTTGCCCCACTTTTATTACATAGATTCTGATCTTGCAAAAGTACATTTGAAAATCTTTTTGGAGCAAATGCTTCTAACTTCATCTTTTAAATATATACATTATCTCCCAAATGGACATTTAGAAAGATTCGTGATGCCAAACTTACCTCTCATCCCGGGATTTTATTTTGTCAATCACAACACCCCACGGAACAACCACAAAACAGTTACTTTTTTCTACAATTAGTAATTATTTGCTAATTTGATCCAATTCCATATTCTACATTGGAAGTACACATATGTTTAAGTCTGAATAAGGAACTACATACAGGATAGGAAATACTTCTGCTATTCTAAAATTAGTTTACCTTCGTGCATGCTGGAGGAGAGTCACAATGTGTTTGTTCTAAATCATCTTTGCAGCTGAAGACATCAAATTGGCGTATGGAATGAAGAAGATAATCTTGTAGATCAACATATTTATTACATTCTTCTTGATTTCTTACGTGCTCAATAACATTTAACCGAAGTTCATACGCTACATATTTCTTCAAAATAGGGAATTTGACTTCCAAAATACCACTAGTACGATCTCGTAGTATGAAATCAATATCTTCAGGCGATATCACACTATCGCTGAGGCCGGTTGCTACAAAGTAAAGAAATAATATTTTAAAAACATTTATGACTAAAAAGATTTATTCTATGAATTGTAACTATTAGTAGTTTAAAAACCCTTCAACATTTCACAAAAAAAAAACAAATCTGAATTCTGGAAACCAATACCTCACAATAAAAAGCTAGTAACACATCTTAACTTCATTTATTCATTAACCCTTAAGTAGTTGCGACTCTGATACTTCCAGTCCTGATAGTAACGTAGTTAACTGGAAGCACCACCTCGAAAGTAATATAATTTATTTAGAGGGAAAACATAAGTGACATTCAAAATTCGTGCAACATCGCCCACTACAGACGTTGCATAGATAAACGTGTTTTATAGTGTTAGCAACGTTGCTTTTATTTTCTATGTATTTGATATTTGGAATCCGCGTGAAGCGGGAACTTGGGCAGGATGCTAATGAAAGCCAATGCCACAATGCGCCAGAAGTTGCGCCACACCTTGCCGAATCAGGGTCTCCTAATAAGAATTGAATTTATGTTGGTAGCAACCAGATTACTCGGAAATAAGATATCCAGCATATCCAGACAACATATCCCGCATCTATTATGATTATGGTGAGAACGCAGTTTACGTTTTCTTTTGTCACAAGTTGTAGCTCGTGCTATAGAGGGATTTTCCTAAGGATGAGCCAAAGTGACAGCTAGTGCTGGCAACGTAACTGAAGATTCTTTGGTCGTCGTGCCCTTGAGTCCATTAGAATCCCTTCCCGCATTCGTTCGTTTGCAGTTGGCTAACTTGTAAATGGCTGTCGCGGCGGAGGGATACTTCTCTGAAATACATATGATGTTCACTTGTTTTCGCGAACTGTCACTTCGGCTCATCCTTAGGAAAATCGTTCTATATCAACCAGTGGCATTTTCTTTGGGTGTGCAAGTCGTGTGTCAACGCCCAAGGAAATAAAAAAAAAAAATTCCCTTTGAATTTACTAAGATTTTTTCATTTATTCAGCCTTCCGTGCGATCGGCCTCATAGATCGACACCAGCGCGTCCATGCAACGCAGGCAGTGCGCGAGTGCAGCTCAGGCCGTTGGCGAATGCCTCCAACGTCTTCACGACGGAGCGAGAGGCGGCAGTGCATGCGTGCGATGCCCCCCCCACTCAAGGACAAAGCGTGCCAAGCCGTTGGATCTCGATTTAACGGCCTGCTGGAGAGCAAGCATCCGTGACTGTGATATTCACTGTTGCAGACTTTAGCGATACTCATGAAATTAGTGTTTTTGTTTGTTTTTTATGAGTGAAAAATTGGAACAATAATTGCTTCCTCCTATTTCGTATGAAGAAAAGAAACAAGTAATTGGTTGGACGATCATGTCCTAATCTGATATTTCAGAATTTAATTTTTAAAACGAGAAACGAAGAATGGGAAAAGCGTCGAGCATGTCTTTTTAAATACTTTAAAATGTATTATTCCAATCTTTGCAATAGAAAATACAACATTCTCGTTGTCGTAGCTCCAACTAATATCTTTCCCTCATTCTTCCAAATTTATAATAAATCAAGATTTTGTTTATAAAATTCAATTTTACTCTAAATATGTAATTGAAAAGAGGGGGATTAACACTTCCCTTCACTGCGAACGCCCTAGGTCCAGTGTGAGGAGACGCCACTGCTACCAACATAATTTCTGTTGCAATTACTCTCCGCCAAGGTGACACTATGGAGAGACCTGGCGCTCTATATATGTAAGACAATAAACCAATACTAATGTTCTAACACGAGTTATCAAGTACTTTGTGATGATTGTATCGCATTTGGAGCACACGCTTCCGCTGCCGGAGTGTATTCTACTTGGCTGCCCGGGAGACGTCGCATACTGAGCAAAGGTGACACCGTTCCAGTTACCATTCTGCCACCTTCCTCAAGGCGAAAAAATATAGTTTTTTTCGCCCTGAGGAAGGTCGCAGAATCGCTGCCGAAATATTGGCACCTGTGCCTAGGATGCGGCGTATCCCGGACAGCCAAGTAGCTATGGTATCACATTATCTAGCGCGACTAGTAAAAGATTAACACATCTTTATCCATGGCATATGAACAATACTCACAATTTGAATACGATGATATAAGGCAGATGTCGTTGCTTAAGTGAACCTATTAAGTAAACAAAAAGGTTTTTAGAAACATTGAATAATATTAATTATACGAGTATGACTCAAATATAACTTACATCTCGACTAACGTTGCAGCGTTCTGGTAGCGTAGCAGATGGGTTTGACGGCAACGTAAGCAACAAAAGGAACATTGGTGAAAATAACGAAGGACCCACAGTTGCATCCATTACAAAATGCATACCTGAAAGATCAATTATAAAAAATTGTACATTGATACGCTTTCCTTTTTCTGCACAATTTATCACACTGTACAATTCCAGTGAATAAAACAAACAGGAAAATACTGAATCCATTGCCTTTTATTTTACAATCCTATGGCAACGCAAGTGCCGAGTAGAAAATTGTGAGACTACAAACGAGTAAAATAGGACGCACGAAACAAAAATGGCCACCAGTTGTGAACCGGGTACAATTAAAAAACTAATGTTTATGAACAGCCAAAAGTGACACCACATAATAAGTTTGAATTTTTCTGAGATGACCAAACAGCACATCAGTACCGAACCACTTGAAATGAACTGACCCAAAACTAGAGTCTATACTACATAAAGTTGTAGTAGGCGTGCCCACGCGAACACTTTTTCAGTACTAGCTCACATTAAAAATTGAAAGCGTAGGCAAAGGGTATAGCCGAATAAGGCGGTGAAAAGTGCCCCCAAACCAAATCGATAATCGCGATGCTCATATGAAAGAATACAAAATGACGTAGATTCACAAAAAATCAGCCTCCGAGGGCAATATGTTGCAGAGATACAACGAGAAACGTGTTTTTCAGGTTTTATTTTTTCTCAGCTTTTATTCGATATATCAGGCTGACAAAATTGCAGAGACGGGGAAACATAGTTGAATTTGAAGGAATTTTTGTCAACAAATTCTGACGCCTAATTCATATAGAAAAAAATAATTTTAAAGTTGATTTTGAAGTGATAATGTTGATGTACTGTCTCAATATTTCCCCCTAAAATGGGTCTTATAACATTCTATAACAAACTTTTTTCAGATTTTTAAACAATGTGAACGGTAGTGAAACAAATGAAAACAAATTTTTCAGTTTAAACTTTGATTTGAAATTCGCGCCAAAATGTGATTTCTCTTTATTCTACAGGATAAAGCAAAAAAACACAGTTTTTTAAATTGTTAAGGATAATTGCATTTTTATCAATAAATTCGAGAATATGCAACATTTAGGGATTTAAAGCCAAAACAGGCATTTATTAATGAAATAGACATTTATAAACACTATAAAATTCACATACAATATGCCTAATGCCTCAAAATGATTAAGTAACCTAAAAGATTGCGTCTTCCATTGAAGGAAAAAAATAGGCGAAAAGGCACAAATCCGCAGCTTAGTAATAACATTCACCTACTGTAAGCTAGTCTCCAGCAATGTGACAATGAACATTCTAAAATGTTAGGACATCACGAATAGAGAGAGGCTGACAAGTCGGGCAGACGCTCCGCGGTAAACACCTCTTCAGGTAAACACAGTTTCAGGTAAAACACAAAACAAACCTAACAAGACACAGTCTTTTGTTTTAACTGTACACAATCGTCCTTTCTTTGCCAATATTGTTTCTTTCTTCTTTCTGACGTAGAATGTCAATGACGATGTAAATATATCTCGTCAGTCTGCGCAAAACATGTAAAATATACAGAAAGCGTAAATATTAGATGGAAGAATCTAAGCCTTGTAAGCGTGACGTCACAAAGATGGCCAACAAGAGCTAAAATATAGATGACATTGGTAGTATTGATAAGCACCGAACCGGCAAAAATTTAATAGAATGTCCACAAATATCTCATCCTGAAGATAACGGTGTGATAAACATTTCTTTAAGGCCTTTGGCCTCAAAATTTTAGTTTTAAGGCTCTACAACGCTTCGTTTAGGTGTTATTTAACTATATAAATTTTGACAATGCTTTCGAGCATTGCGGGTTGCATTTGACATGAATATTTAGATACTTTTTTTTTCTCCCAACAAATCCTTCACATTTTAAAGTCAAAATGCAATTCGTCACGTATCTGTGTAATTCTCTTTCTTTAGAGACCTCATTTATAAAGATTGTCTGTGAGAGCCGAAAAAGGTATGTATACGACTGAAATAATATAGATATTATGTTCTATTATTATACTTGGTTTTTTCTAACGTGGCATCTGATCTTCAACATGGAATAAGGCACGACTTTTTGCGTCTTTCTCGGCCCTGCCGCCAGAGTCGCTTGATCTGCAACACTGCTTAATACGGTCGCGTTCATGCGACATCTTGCGGCAGGACCAAGAAAGACGCAAAAAGTCGTGCCATATTCCATCTTGACGATAATACCCTCAGATACCACGTTAAAAAAAGAGTATATATTATATTATATTATATTACGAGGATCGGTCAGAAAGTAATGCCCCACATTTTTTCCTTCAACAAATAATATGGTAGACTGTTATAGTTGTTAACCCTTCAGAGATTCGTATTTCTAGCTTTAGTGTATGAAATTGCAAGTCTCTCCTATAGATGGCTTATCCTTAACGAACTGTTTACATGGTGGCTGTAGATGACGTGCGTTATAAACAGCGAGTTGTGATTGAGTTCCTCGTTGTGGAGAAGGAAACTGTTGTGAACATCCACAAACTCCGTCGACAAAAGTACCGTTGGACGTTTGGCTAAGCTAGTTAGAGCTTCGGGGAGTGAAGAATGCGTTCTCCAAGATTTGCCGCGCTCCAGGCATCCCACAACAGCGTCGAATCCTGAAATACTGATCACTGTCTTGATTGATGGTGTCCATCAATTCAAATTCTTACATCAACACTCTGATTACCCTAAAGAAACGTTTCCCGCGAGTTCCATTCCAGAAGAGTTGTGCACAAAGTTTACTCTTGCACGATACCGCACGCCTACACAAGTGACGCAACAAGAGAAACACCGCCAAAAATGGGTTGGACTGTGCATCCCATCCACCATACAGTCCGGATTTAGACCCCTACAATTTCCATCTATTTTAATCAATGAAAAACGCTATTCGATGAAGAAAATTTGAAGATGAAATCAATATGATCTGCGAAGAGAAGGAATGGCTACCTGTCGTCAGGAAAAGACTTGGTACCTGCAAGGAATGCACGCCCTTGTTTCACGTTGGGGCACGACTGTACAAGACGTTGGATATGTGAAAAAATAGTGCAATTAGAATAACCATATATTAATACTGTGTACAAATTTCAGGTTCTTCGAATAAACATTTCTAGAGAAAAAATGTGGGGCATTACTTTATGACCGACCCTCGCATTATATTATTATTATTATTATTATTATTATTATTATTATTATTATTATAAAAGAATACTTATCACAAATTTACCCTAGCTACAAACCTTTCTTTACAAAATGCACGAACATCAGTCACATTTTCTCCGTGCAGCAGTAACTCCCAAGGATGTTCTACCACTTTGTTCTCGTGGTTCAAAGAGGTTTGAAGTTCTGTTCGGTTTCAATACATTATTCAAGAACATTTAAGAATGTTTCTACATTCCATGGATTGCTCTTCCACCATAATTACAAAACAAGTACCATTTCAACAATGTGAAGAATGTATATCAAGAATTTCGATTTCGTTGCCTTCATTTCTGTAAAGGAAAATTCAAAATTACAATCGAACATCATGCATCTAATGTAACAAATTTAAATTTAAAAATTTCATAATACCCTATTATTTCACAAATTTCCTTCAAAATGAACGTCGTGTTAAAATGCATTAACTCTCGAACTTCTGCTTATTAAACACTGCTTATTAAAATGTAAAAATGGTAAGAAGATATATATATATATATATATATATATATATATATATATATATATAGCGAATATTTTAACGTAGATATATTTGCGAATCTCGCGAGAAGTTTACAGTTTGCGAGATACAACTGAAACACTTTCTTTTTTTTTTTTTTTTTTTTTTTTTCAAAGCTGTGTTTGGAGTAGTTAGGATGTAAACATGTTAATATTCGCCAAACCTACGAGGTATGCGAGATACAAAACAGAAACTTCAACGTTTTCTGTTTTTTCGCTTGTAACTCACAAGACGGTGAAAGAATGCGAAAAAGTTCGTTTCCAAAGAAGTTATTACATCACAAAATTTTCTATTTGATTGTTTCTATATTTTTTTCCCTATTTCCAGTAGCTTTCGAATTATTTGCTGGGGAAATTCGAAAATTTTCGAACAACGCTTAATAACTAACGTTTTTGGACGAACCTTCGCTTCTTGCGTCTCAATCCATAAGTTTTACAGTAATATCCGCACAGAAGTGGTAGAGAATACATTTAATTTATAATAAGTTAAAGTTATTTTATCTTCAAATGACAAAGGTTTAGAATGTTACAATTAATATGAATCTCAATTTCGTTTCTTGCGAGCCCTGATCACAAGTATAGCTCCACTGTCGTTTACACTCAAGCAACAGAAAAATAACGATTTCGTCCCAAGGAGTAAGTAAAATTGAATTCCGATTTCGTGTTATCAACGTGCAGACCGAAACACATTTACTTTATTGAGATTGTTTAAAAAGTTGAGATTTTTCCACTTTCTCATATTTATTTACAATGCAAATTTAAATAACTTGTTTAATAAACCAAACAAAGCCTGCTGTTGGGAGATTGTTTGAAATTTTCCCTGCCCTCAAACATTCTCAGTTCAAACATGTTATTAGGAAGGTTTTTCAAAGAATTTTTGTGAAATTCGTTCATGTTTTCCTCTCTTCTTTCTTAAGTATGTTTTAAGTTCTTGTTGATGCTTTGCAATACGAGTACATCTTTGGTGGCAATGCAGTCAATAGTCCTGACCTCAATACTCCTGAAGGGACTCACAATCTGTTTACTCTTGAATCCAAATGGCAAATAACTAAATTCAACCTGTTACCACAAACATTCTGCAACAAACGCTCCCAGAGGTGCCCTTGGTGACTGATCACTCCACCTTCCTTAACCTAAAGAGAGGCCTACAATCTGATTCTTCAATTCATAAGGGCATAAGTACATCTAATAAGGCCAATGCAGACATCTCAAAACATCCTAGGAAGAAAAAAAAAGATCAGTCTAATGACTTAGGAAAACATGATGCAATCAACAATAGATCTGCAGTACAACATATTTCACCCTCGGGGGACAATGGAATTTTGAAGGGGTTTCAATTATTTCAATTATTGAGGACACCCAAGATCAATTTCATTAATCATTTAAAAAGTTCAAATCATTTCTAGAATGTTCCTTCAATGCTACTAATCCCTTAATTATTGCCAAGGATTACTCACAAAATTTAACATCCATAACTCAAATTATGTCCAATCAATACCCTCATCTCACTGATAAGAGTCATCAAAAACAGATGTATCAGGGTTACCAAAAAACTTAAATCTTCTGTCTCACTTTTAGAAGAAATGAAACGAGATTGAATTTGATTCCAGCAATTTTAAATTGCATTTATTCCAAGTGATATATACACTTCTCTTACTCGTTATACAATATTTTAAAATAAATAATAATTTATACTTATGAAACTTTTACAATGGAATGCTAATGGGTTCTTCACAAGACTCAAAAGATTGGAAATATTATGTAAAAATCGCACACAATAATTTGCTCACTAAAATCCAACCTTAAACCAAACACTTCAAGAAAAATAAAGGTTTCAAATATTTAAAGAGAAACAGGATCTCTTCTAATGTAGCCAGTAGTGGATTCATTGTATTTGTTAAAGACAACATCCCCCGTTAAAAAGTCAACATTACAACTGAAATAAAAGTACTAACCGCTGAAATCCAAGCCCCAATTTCACTTTGCATCTGTAATGTTTATCTATTCCTTTGATGCAATAGAGATTCAATTAATTATTAGTCATCTAGTACCTCGTCCATTTATACTACAGGGATATTTTAATAGCCATAACACTATGGGGTTCACGGAAGACATGGTCTAGAGCAAGGCTTCACAATCGTTTTCGTTCATCGACCCCTTTTAAAGGAATTGGTCTCCAACAACCTCCCCTACATTATTCAGTACAATATATCACACACAATCATAACACAATGAATTCCACGAAAATGTCTTACAGATAATAACTTCATACATCAAGATTTTCGTAAATATCTAGATTTCCAATAATCGAACACGCTTTCACTTCTGAGTAACTGAGATTCTAATATTCATTGTTGGGCAATGTTGAGCATTTCTCCAATGCGTATAGCACAGTGGTTCTCAACCGCCGTTCCGCGGAACACTGGTGTTCCGCGAAGCTGTCCCAGGTGTTCCGCGAAAATTTTGAATATAATATAATAAGAAACAGTAAATTTTTTTATTACTATAAAATAAATACTACATAGTTTTGTTAATTATTTGAAATTTAGCAAAAATATTCAATATTATTCTAAATTTTCGCGGAACAGTCAATAATATTAACAGTGTAATTATCGAACGACGCAGTTACGTCGTTTGGAGTTACTCCGGGGAATACCACTAAATTTCTAGTGTACTCGATAACGCAGGGAGCGCTACGTAGTGTTGATTTCGTGCTGTTTCTCTTTCTTCGTACGTAAATAACAAAAGCGCAATTTCGATCTGCGGTTCAGCCATAATTTAATATAAATATCTAGTTTTCGTGAGTGTGTTTTTTATTGTATATATATATTTTATATTGTTGGAAATTGGTAAGATGAAATGCAAGTTGTGTAGTTTTAACAGTATTCTTATCTTTTTTAGTTGCTTATTTTAGCATTTATACAAGACTTTTAAATCTGAAATATGGACACATTTTTGAAAAGAAAGACTGAAAGTGAGGTTAATGTTGGGGCGAGTACAAGCAGGTCTTCTTCAATTGAAGGAGATATGCAAGGCAACAAAAATGCCGAAAATAAACGTAAAAAGATATCCGAATCAGTTCGGCATTATTCGGAAGAATATCTGAAGTTTGGTTTTACATGGAGCGGTAGTCAAGATGTTCCTATTCCGAGATGTATTGTATGTGGTGAAAAATTGGCTAACAGTGCAATGGTCCCAGCTAAGTTACAGCGACACCTTTCAACAAAACATTCTTGTCTAACTTCGAAAGGTAAAGATTATTTCGAAAGATTGCTGAAAAATCAAGAAGTGCAAGCAACATGCTTTCGAAAGAGCGTTACAATTTCGGATAAAGCGCAAATCGCTTATAAAGTGGCAGAACTAATTGCATTGAAGCAAAAGCCGCATGATATCGCAGAATCGCTAATTTTGCCCGCATGTTTAGAAATTGTTAAGATTATGTTTGGCAATGAAGCGCAGCGAGACGTCCTAAAAATTCCCGTTTCGGACGATACGATAAAAAGAAGAATTATAGATATGTCAGGTTTTATAGAGAACGCAGTGACGGCGAAATTAAGTACAAAAAATTTTGCGCTGCAAATTGACGAATCCACTGACATAAGTGGCAAAGCCCAATTAATCGGATTTATTCGCTTTGTTGACGACACTGAAATAATAAATCAGTTTTTATTCTGCAAGGAACTTATTGGTCACGCAACTGGAGAAGACATATTTAATTCAGTATCATCTTATTTGGAAGAATGGAAATTATCCTGGGAAAATTGCGCAGGAATCTGTACTGATGGAGCTCCAGCCATGCGTGGCAGTATTAAGGGATTTTGTAGTCGAGTTAAAGCAATAAATTCAAATATAGTCTCTACTCACTGCTTTCTGCACAGGGAATCTTTGATTTCGAAGAGTCTACCAGCAAACTTAAAGTCTGTTTTGGAACAAGTCGTACATATGGTGAATTATATTAAATCGAGACCATTAAAAACCCGTATGTTCAAACAACTTTGTAACACCATGGAATCCAAATATGAATGTTTGCTTTTGCACTCTGAAGTGAGGTGGCTCTCAAGAGGAAAAGTGCTAACCCGAGTTCATGAGTTGAAACAGGAATTGCTAGTTTTTTTTAGACAAGAGGGTAATGATGTATACGTAAAATATTTGGAAAATGATGCATGGTGTACTAAGCTAGCATATTTAGCCGATATCTTCAGCTACTTAAATTCAGTCAATACATCTCTTCAAGGAAAAAATGAAAATATTCTGACATCCACAGACAAATTGCTAGCTTTCCAGAAAAAGCTTTTGCTTTGGAAAAATCGTATTGCTCAAAATCGCAAATTTGATATGTTTCCGTTATTAGCAACGGAAAATATTGTTAACATTAACGAAATGATTTCAAATGTGGCAGAGCATTTGTCAATATTGCAAGACAAAATAACTCATTACTTTCCATCTCTTAATATTGAAGACTTTGATTGGGCGCGAAATCCATTTGGTGAATTTGATATAATGAACCAAGATTTTTCTATTCAGGAAGCAGATGAGTTTATTAATATATCAACGGATCGAACGTTACAACTAAAATTCAAAGAAGAAGGAGTGGAAAGGTTTTGGATTTCCATCGAGAATGAACATCCATTTATTGCAAAACGAGCGTTGAATATCTTGTTGCTCTTTTCGACGTCCTATCTGTGCGAACTTGGATTTTCAACTCTAACAAATATTAAAAGCAAAAAAAGAGAAAGACTTACCAATTTAGAAGAAGAAATGAGAGTAGCGCTCTCTTACATAAGACCCAACCTTGAGGAAATTTGTAAAGGTCGTCAAGCGCAAATTTCTCATTAAAATAAGTTACCATGTAATATATATATCTTTATTTCAATTAAATATTAATCTTCCAATTATTTTGTGTGATTTACATTAGATTTACAAATTTTATGATAATGGTGTTCCGCCAAAATCGAGACCACTTAAAAGTGTTCCGTGATCCCAAAAAGGTTGAGAGCCACTGGTATAGCAGGTAGTATTTTCTTCTGCGATAAATATAGTTGTGAATGCATGCTTATAATTTGTTGGGTTTTCTAAACGTCCTAAGCAATTGCGTACTTAGGTTCTCGGATGCCCTGGTGCAGAAAGTCGAAATGGAGCCTCTATCGTCAATAAATGTAAAATTATGAGTTTTAAATTAATTTGTAGACCCTATAACAATAGGGCTCGTGCAATGAAGACATTAGGCATGTTGTGCAGTTTGTTTTATTCTTTGCCGATATCCATCCTCAGGAGTCATTGATAAGGGCCCCTAACTTTGGAGGAGCTGTACGGTGCACCGGTTGCATCAGGCTAACTACGCCCCTGATACTACGAATGATCGACGGATACAAATGAAAATCACATTTGTAATTTATTATCCTTTTATTGTTCTCCTTCAGAAAACAATAATTAAGTTCATATAATATTTTTTGTAATTTTTTTGAGAACTGTATCGATCCTATCAATTACCGGTTCGGCTACATACACCCAATTGACCCCTTCAAAATTCTATTGTCCCCCAAGGGATCGATATCGACCTAGTTGGGCCCCTGGTCTAAAGGTATGTGCATTGAATTCGTAATAGAAGAAATGGATTTGATACTACTAAACAACTGTGTACATCAACATATGTTCTGGAACCTCCAGTACTGTCAGCTCGTGAACAAACGTTCAGGGTAGCCAAAACGGATTACTGAACAGCGGCGGATCCCTGGAAGTGGACAGGGGGTCCCACCTCAATCCATTTTATTTTATTTGTAATTTTATTCAATTTATTTAAAACAATTGTCTCACTAGTATCATTACATTCCAAAGCATTATTTCCATGAAACTCGCGCAAATATGATTTCAAGATATTTAGATACTAAAAAAGTGTTGCGAGCTTGTGTTGCTCTAACAATATTTCAGAAATCGGATTCAATTTTGTTTTCCGGCGTTAAAGATACACTAAATTACATATGTGATCTTTTGACATTTCATTCGTTTGATACATTTTTTTTGTTGCAAATATCCATCTCTGCTCCAAATCCTCTCCTTAATTGATTGATTGATTACTTGGTGTTCAAAGGGCGCTTCAACTGCCAAGGTCATTGGCGCCCATGTCAAAGTATTTAAAAGGGTAGATTAAGTAAGTTTGCAAAAGCAACTTACCCGCTAATTAAAAGCATGAACATTACTTAAAAAGGGCATGAATCCCGCAATAGTGTACGACTAAATAAGGCAGAAGGAAAATATAACAGACTCGTAACATTTATCATAAAATGTAAAATTGGCTGTAAAGGGGCCACAAAACAAACTACATAAAATATTGTCCATGTCACTCAAATAAAATTACGTATTCCACTTTCTCTCAAAAAACAAAAGCTTTGAGAGTGCAGAATCGTCGTCCCCAAGCACCTCCCGTAGCGAGTTGCCCAGGCTATGCCTTCGTCGGCTGTCATCGAATTTTGTGCAATGCAGCAGGACGTGTTCCACAGAAAGAACCATCCGGCATGTGTCACAGATGGGAGGACTTTCCCCTCGAAGGAGGAAACTATGGGAAAAGTGGCAGTGTCCAATACGAAGGCGGGTTAAAATTACTTCCTCACGCCTACAGAAGCGGGATGAGGAGCGCCAAGGATTTACGGAATTCTTAATCGCGCTAAGTTTAAAAGTAGTATTGTGCCACTGTTTGCCACGCTCTAAGTACGGATCGTTTCAACGAAGCCTTAACATCCGACAATGGTACAGCAGGGATGTCAATATGTATCCTACGGGTCGCTGATTTCGCCGCTCGGTCGGCCAGCTCGTTCCCTGTTATGTTCACATGGCCTGGAACCCAACTAAGGACCAGGTCATAGTGGCAAGACCGAAGACGATGAATGAGGTTCTGAACTGATTTTATCAGGTAGTCTGACGACGGGCGTGAGACAGCTTGAAGGGAACTGAGAGAGTCAGAACAGAGAACAACACGCCGCAGCCTCGCTGACTCGATGTATTTCAGGGCTTCAAGAATTGCATACATCTCGGCAGTAAATATACTGCACTGGGAATGTAGTCGATATGATTTGGTGGTCTTGATACAATAAAAACTACATGCCACTGCATCGTTGCACGATGAACCATCCGTATATAAGAATAGATGGTCGGGATAGGCCTCCCTCATAGCCTGAAACTGCATCTGGTAAACCAGAGGACTAGCGTTATGTTTGGAAAGATTGGAGAGTCTGAGGTCAATATTGGGGAGCAGAAGCTTCCAAGAGGGGATCAGGTCGCTTGGGGGCTTTACAGGAGTGGGAAGTTCGACATTAAGTCCCCGCAAAAGATTTCTTAATCGTATACCTGGGGGCTGGGGTAGTGATGTTCGAAGTATGTACGATGATTCATATTTTGGGTGGATAATAATTCGGCGGCACGGATGGCTATGGAGACCCGACACTTTAGCTCCATAGGACGATAATAGAATAGCTCGCCTTCTTTCCAGGGATGGCTCCCCAGCGTCAGCTAGAATGCACTCAATTCGGCTGGTGCGGTATGCACCTGTTGCAAGGCGGATACCAGCGTGGTGAATGGTGTTAAAGGGGCCGAAGAGTGGAAGGGGCTGCCGAACCATACACTTCACTACCGTAATCCAAAACTGAGCGGATGAGTGATTTATATAACCGCAATAGGGTAGTGCGGTCGGCCCCCAAGACGTACCACTCAGCAGTCGAAGAAGATTGAGGGGGGAGACGCATCTCGATTTTAGTGTGCGGATGTGAGCACGCCACGTTAGGGACTTGTCAAACGTAAGTCCCAAGAACCTGGCAGAGTCGGCGAATGAAAGCGTATTCCCTCCCAGGTAGAGAACTGGATCGCTGTGCAAGTGATATATTCGGCAGAAGTGTACACCAGTAGATTTACTAGGCGAGAATTTAAAACCTGTTGACAAGCTCCATTCATAGAGCTTGTTGAGCACCAGTTGGAGTTGCCTCTGGATCACACTGATGCTACTGGACGAACAATAGATGGCAAAATCGTCCACAAACAGCGATGCCTTTACTGGTTCTCGCACGACCGACGCTATACTGTTTATGGCAATGGCAAACAGAGTGACACTTAGCACCGACCCTTGGGGAATGCCGTTTTCGAGAGGGTGACTGCTAGACAGTTTGTCACCAATGCGAACTCGGAATGATCTGTTCGATAGAAATTTTTGGAGGAATAAGGGGAGCTTCCCCCTTAATCCCCACCAGTGCAGGGTTCGCAAAATGCCATACCTCCAGGTGGTGTCGTAGGCCTTCTCTATGTCAAATAGTACGGCCACAAGGTGTTGTCTCAGGACGAAAGAGGTTGATATTTCGGTTGCCAAAGTGACAAGATGGTCCAAGGTTGACCGGTGTTTCCTGAAGCCGCATTGGATTGGTGTGAGCAGGTTTCTGCGCTCCAGGGTCCAGACCAAGCGCTGGCTTACCATCCGTTCCAATACTTTGCACAGGCAGCTGGTGAGAGCGAGAGGTCGGTAGCTCGATGGCAACGACCGATCTTTTCCGTCCTTCAAAGCTGGAATGACTATGGCTTCTCGCCATTGAACAGGAACGGTGTGCCCTTCCCAGATACGATTAAACAAGAAGAGAAGGAATTGCATTGCCTCATCAGGAAGATGTAGCATTAGATTATGTATCCCATCAGGACCTGGGGCAGTTCTTTTCGCCAATGCAAGAGCGCAGCGCAATTCCGACATGGAAAAAGGGATGTTGTAATCGGCAGTCTCTCTGGAGGAGAATTCCAGTGGACGGCACTCCATCCTCTCTTTGATCAAGAGAAAATCAGGAGCGTAGTTCGCCGAGCTTGACATCTGTTCATAGTACGTGGCAAGTTCCTCTACAATCTCATCTGGAGAAGTGATCATTTCACCATTTTTGAGAAGACATGGCACCGTGTTTGGAGAAGAGTGTCCTTTTATCTGGCGGATTCTTCTCCATACCACGCGTGGTGGCGTGTGGCAGTTCAGGGAGGAGACGTATGCTCTCCACGATTCCTTTTTGCTCTCTACAATTATTCTCCTTGCCCTCGCCCTACATCTTTTGTATTCAATAAGGTTGTCCACAGTTGGATAATGTCTAAGACGTGCATGTGCCTTTTTTCGAGCGCTGACCACTCTAGAGCAGTCCTTATTCCACCAAGGCACAGGGATGTGTCGTAGACAGCACGCAGACTTCGGGATTGCAATGGTGGCTGCGCGAAGAACGGCGTCAGTGAATTGGGCGACTAAGGCATCGACGTTTTTCGACTTGACCGGTTCTCTGGAATGTTTATTTCCTCGCTGAATGTATTCCAGTCAGCTCGATGGATTACCCAGCGAGGTGAACGGGTAGCGTCTAAACTAGGAATATTGAAGCGTACCATGGTAGGAAAGTGGTCACTCCCATGTAAGTCATCAAGAACAGTCCACTCTAAGATGGTAGATAGAGATGGACTGCAGAGTGCCAGATCTATTGACGAGAAAGTATTTGACGCTGTGGAAAAATGAGTATTTTCCCCAGAGTT
Source organism: Teleogryllus occipitalis (assembly GCA_011170035.1). NCBI lineage: Eukaryota > Metazoa > Arthropoda > Insecta > Orthoptera > Gryllidae > Teleogryllus > Teleogryllus occipitalis. The sequence continues at coordinate 15,540 of BLKR01014947.1, read as the reverse complement.
CAGAAGAATTAAAATGTATGCGAAAACCGTTCAAGTTCCATGAGAGAGCCATTCAAGGAAATTATTATTTCTTTGGTGCCTTTTTCTTTCTCACCTTCGTAAAAAAGGAGCTCTTGAGGTGCTCCTCATCAACAGCAGAGTCGTCCTGACTGCTGCTGCATAAGGTCGCCTGTGTCAGGGGGATGTCCCGGTGTTTTGACACAGGTGACCGAGATCTAGAAGGGTTGGAAGATCTTTCAGTGTGAGTTTCGGCAGTGGGAGGAGGACGAGACTTCGGCGACGAATTTTGAGTTGGTGTCGATTTCTGATTGGAATCTATTTCTATAGGGGTCTCAGTAGAAGTTTTCGGTGGTTGGAGTTTTTTGCTGTTTATTTTGTATTTGGTTGGTATAATAACTTTCCCCCCTTGGATACAGGCCGTATCTTCAGGGAAGTCTATAGGAGCAACCTGGCAGGAGAAATGCGCTGCTGGGACTGGAGTGCATTGGGTTTGGCAGCTCACGGTTACCACCGGGGGCCTAGCTTTTAAAGTGCGGGAAAAGGATCGTGACATGTCTACTGGATTCCTTGCTTGGAATCGACGCTTCGCCTCAGGGAAAGAAACTTTTTCTGTCACTCGTATCTTTTGGATTTCCCTTTCACGGAGATAGATTGGACACTGGTTGAAATTGGCTGCATGGTTGCCTTCACAGTTAAGACAGTGCGGTGGTCTGTCGCAGGGTTGTGGGTCGTGCGCTGGTGTGCCGCACTTCCCGCATACTGCGCTAACCGACATGCAGCGTTGCTGAGTATGACCAAACCTTTGGCAGTTGAAACAGCGCAAAGGGTTCGGAACATATTGTCGCACACGGAGGTTGTAGAAACCAGTACTTATTTTTTCTGGAAGGGACGGACGGTCAAATGTAAGGATCAGAGTCGAAGTGGGGATTAATTTCCCCTGCTCCTTCCGTCTGATCCTATACACTTCAGTGACTCCAAAACTCTCAAAGAAGTTCGACAGATCTTCATCACTTTCAGAAGCAAAGTCCTCGTGGTTTACCACGCCTTTGCACAAGTTCAAAGTTGGGTGATTCGTGACTACCACCTGGATGCCGGCAATCTGCTTGGTTTTTTGAATTTTTCCAATTTGTTCGTCGGTGCGTGCTTCAAAGAGGATGGTACCATTTCTTTGTCGCACGACCGCTTGGAGCTTACCAAACTCGTCTTAAATGGCTCGCGCTAGACGGACAGCACTTATGCTTTTAAAAGTTTTCCCTTCCTCGGCGCATGCCATGAGGAGGAAACGGGGCTTCTTCGGTCGATCATCTTCTTTTGCGAAAAAACTATTCAAATCCATAGTTCTATCAAAACATCTCCTCTTCCTTGCGGAGGAGGGCGGGGGGTTTATTTTATGCTCCATAGAGTAGAAGACGATTCATCTCCGTGCTCCCCACCCACCATGGAGTCCAACAAGGGGACACCCCACTGGGGTGCCAGGGTTGGCACAGAGATATAGTAGGGAGATGTCACAGCGCTGCCCCGCCGTGGATCCCCCCGCTCATCCTGGAGTTCAGTACAAGACCTAGTCCAAGATGGTTGATCAGGAGTGGGTTAGCTCCCGACCGCCCGTCTAGAAGAGTCCGTAGCCAAAGCAAGTGTATCGAGATCTACAAGGAATGTTCCCCAAAATACGTAAGAGCACGTATCCCTGGGTGCCAAGAAAAAAAAGGAGCACGAGGAGAGTAATTGGGAAACAGAAAGGCCCCTCAACCGCCAGGACATACATTCCCTCCGACACGGGTCGCCATGCACGGCAAACACATGGGTGGGCGTTCAGCATACAGAAGGGGCCAGTGAAATAGAAGAGGGAGAAGAAAAGAGACAGGATGGTATAGAAGAATGAGAATGTACAATGGGGAGAAGAAATGCGACTTGTGAAGGAAAGGAATACTTGAGAGCCCTCTCTGTATCCCCCCGTCAGGACGTGGACCAACCCACCTCGACGGGCTCTCCTTAATTGACAATATAAGACATGGCCAATAATAAAGCTCAGCTTTAACTTCACTACCTGTTAGCCATTTGTATTAGTCATACCAAGAAGGTTTGAATTTTCTTGCATTCTTCTCGCCAGCACGATGTCGACTATTATCCAAAATTTGTCGCTTTACTACATTTTTGAGTCGAGAAAATGGTGTAAGTAGTAGTTTATTCACTGAATCTGTCATAATATTAACGTCAAATCATATTTAAATTTTAAAACAATCAAGTAACACTAATAATCCGCAGAATACCAATTTAAAATGAAAAAAATAAATACTTCCTAACCTAAATCATAATTACTTTCTCTGTCTGTTAATATGTCAACAAAACAGTAAACACACGCGCTACGCGGCTTGCATGCGAGTGGAAATCGGAGTCTTCCGTGTGAGCAGACAGAAAGAATTCGCTGGCCTTCCCACATCGCGCATGCGTCAAGCATGGATTCTACGCTCACTACAGAGCCTTTTCTCAGAACGCGGTGCGAAGCAAGGCAGCGCCCCGCCGTGCCTACCCTGAGAGATCCAATGTCGCTGCGGAAAAAGGCGAGAGATGGCGCATGGGCATTGTGGGGAATGCGCTGCATGGGAAAACGCTTGAAATGGATACATTACATCCATCTCGATCAGGTTTTTGTCCAGTTTCCCCGATCCATTAAGCAAATGCCGAGATGACCCCTTGATTTGCTTCTGGACGTAAATGTAGCTTCACTATGCGCACGTTTTGTTGAGCTCTCCTTTTGCTTGTAGAGGTAGTAGCTGAGAGTGAGTTACTATTTTGTTAGCAATGTAAAAGAATAGAATCAGCCGTTTGTTTACCATTGCAAGCATATTTTCTATAACTCGGGAACGAAAATATTTAGATTTTTCAAATGTTGCTCATCTCGCGCTTTCAAATTGTATTAGTATTACTATTATTATTATTATTATTATTATTATTATTCTTAATTATAATAATAATTTCAAACGTTTTTACCTTCCACCAATTTATAGTTAAAATGTTGGGAAGGGATTCTGGAACTAAAAAAAACGTGCGCAGGTCATCTCCCCCATACGTCATATACAGATTTCACTGTTTTTTGACTAAAGAAATAAATGTCTCCTGCCACGATAATGAAATGTTCATTATACTTTCCATATGAATAATACTTTCACTATATAAAAATTATAAGTCATTTTTTAATATAAAATGTTTTAAACAATAGTTATTCATCAATCAACTAAAACTACTCATCAGGGTAGGCAGTGCCTACCTTGCCTACCACATTGAGCCGCCACTGACCTCCAGCACCACTGACCTCAGAAGATGTCCTGCATATATAGCACGGAAGTGTAACTGGTATACCTTAGAAAACCCACATGAAGTAATCACTTTCCTACTTTCACGAATATGAACCTTTATCCCAGTACATGAACTCTCAACAACCAATCTCAGGATCGAATTTCAAGAAAGCTATTGGAAGCTCTACCATGAACTATTATTCGTAAATAAATACTTATCAGAGATAAACATTCTAGAAAACAGTATCCAAAACCATATTCAATAATAAATTCTTTTCTACATTTATCAAACAAAAAAGGAAAAATAAATAAATAAATTCTAATGTTTAGGCCAACAAACAAAACAAGAAGTGTTCACTGGTTTCCACCAGTGAAGTGCACCATAAGTGCACTAGAAAAGTCATGAAAATGCCACGAAAACTTAATGAATATTATTTACCAGGAATAAGGACTAGACCGCCTTGCTAAAACTTGGTAATCCCGCTCTCAATTTTGTGCAAAGTATTAAAATAACGGGAATGTATATATTAAATAAATGTGGAACATATATTTAATATATTCCATATTTAACATTTAACAGATTTGTGAGATGGGAAATCATTCACAAAATCACAGTTATTAATTATAACATACTCAATGTTAACTTTCGGGAAACACTTTTCCCATCTTTACTGGGTCTCTAACATGGACAAGGAAAAAATGATACATAACAAAGCGAGCAAATATAAATATAGCAAAAATTATGAAATAAAACTGGATAAAATAAAATTAATTAAATGCTAAATAAAATTAAAAATTACTGCCCAAGCAACGTGGATCACACGCACGCACGCACCCGCACACACACACACATATATATATATATATATATATATATATATATATATATATATATATATGATGTATCTCCTCAACCTCTCTCCTTGTATCTCTTCAATCGTGCAAGATACGAAGATGCCATTTGGACAGTCGATAGCATAAACATGGGCTACTTGAGTACAGCATACTTACTACCGTATCTTCGTATTTAAACGAATCGTTTTTGAGAAACTGATGCGTTTTTGTAACGTATTTTTGTATTGAAGTGGCACTTTTCCTTTCGACCTTGCCTGTTCTCCGCTGAGAAACTAAAGGAAAATGTCTCATGAATGGTTTTGCCGGCTTTCCAATAACGCTCAAAGGCTACGTACGAGCAGATAACAGGGCGGAGGCCGGGATAAAATGTGCCGCTGATTAATAAGATATTGCCCGTTTATTTTTGTATTATTTACTTAAAATTTCTCACAAAATATGTTGTCACAGTTATCAAAATAACAGAAAATTATTTGCGTAACAAAACAAGAACTTGACGGAATCCTGTATGCAGCGTTTGAGACTTCTTTAGACGAAATCATCTTTCGGCAAAATCAGTATCTAAGAAAGTAGTTGTTACTATGCGCAAGTAAATGACCGCGTTTGTCTGAAAGACTCGCTAAGTTCCCCATTTATTAAGCAGGAATGGGCGAATGGAAAATCGAAATGGAAAAATACGTTACAAAAACACATCAATTTCTAACAAACGATTCGCTTAAATATTAAGATATACACATATTTGAAATCGTCTTTTTAAGCCCATTATCATACGCTAAAATTTAGCTTAGGATTCCTAAAAAACAACGTTGACCTTATATTTTCGTAGTAAAAAATAGTACAAAGACGCTGGTGTGTGTGTGTGTATGTATGTGTGTGTACTATATATTAGTACACAATTCGACAGCTTTTTTTATTTCTGGGTAATTTTTTCTTTCTGAACAAATACATTCATTTCTTTTGTAAATAAACAATTTACATTTTCTGGAGTGTTTCTATGCTTCTATAATGCAAATTTGTGCATATAAAATATATTTTCAACTTACTGCGGCTCAGCTATTCGGAATATCCAAGTAGTTTATTAGACAAAATATGCTCAAAATTGTCATAAGAGCTTGTTTACGAAGTTTCCTCACCGGATACAATGTATGTATATACACAGTTTGTCCGAAAAGTTCCCGGAATGTGTTAATAAAAAATCAATTTTTGGTACAATTTAATTTTATTCACTTTATTTTCTACATAATCTCCTCTTTCAACGCAGAGGTGGCTTCTTTCCAGAAGTCTGAAATTCCCTACACAAGTCTATTTTCGAAATCTGTCTTAGGCGGGCTGTCACTGCCTGTTGAATTTCGGAAGCAGACCCATTTCTCTTTCCTTTCCTGGGTGCCTTCAGCTTTGGGAACAGGAAGAAGTCCGCTGGTGCCAGATCCGATGAATAAGGTGGATGGGACAAAGTGGTCACCTGATTTTTTTCTCAGAAACTGACAATCGTTGATGCATATGCCGGGACGCTGTTGTACAGCAGGAACCAATCTTTGCTTCTGTAGAGAGTTGGGCGCATGCGTCGGATTCTTCTAAGAAGCCGATCCATCACATCTTTGTAAACTGTGCCATTTACTGCCTGCCCTTCAGGCACAAAATCCTAATGGATGACGTCGGTGGAGTCGAAGAAAACGACGATCATTGTTTTGACTTTCGACTTGACGGCCCGCACCTTCGTTGGCTTCGGTTTCTTGGAACTCGTCCACTCACTTGTTTGGCGTTTCGTGGACGGATCGTATTCGAAGCACCACGAATAGTCGCCTGTGATGATATAATTTAGGAAATTCGGGTTGCTGTTCGCCATTTCAATGAAATCTGCACATGCGTTCCATCTGCTCCTCAATGAATGTGGAACAAACCTTGCGCACACTTTTCAATTTCCAAGGACATCACGCAAGATTGTGTGAACCGCACTTTTGTTTATATTCAACTCGTTTGCTATCATTCGCCTTGTCAGGCGTCGATCATGGACCAGAAGATCCCGCACACGTTGAACATTTCGTTCGTGGTGCTGGGAGAACGTCCACTCCTTGGGTCATCATTTAACGACTGTCGTCCCTCCAGGAATTGTTTGAACCACTCGTACACGGTCGATTAAGATAAGTCACCGATTAATCACCGTAAGCTTGTTTTATCATCTCATATGTTTCCGACGCGGTTTTCGCACATGAGACAAAACGTGATGGCCGCGCGTAGCTTCATTCTCACGCAGTGCCCGACTCAAGGCGCACTAACACAAAGAAACATTCGTTACTCTCCGCAGCGGATTCGAAACTAACCGCCGCTTTCAAAGACCTTGAGTACTTATTTATACACACACACACAGATGTGGACAAATTACAGAGACCAAAAAGGTTTCAAAAAATTTTAAATCTTCATAGCTGATTTTCATAGTTTTTGGGCGCTAATTCTGCATCTGAACTCTGCTCGTTTCCATCACCTACAGTTTAGTCACAATTTGATTTAGTACGATATGCTAAATCTATCTATCTATATATTTTAAAAAAATAAGGTATTCTGCCATGGCTTCGTTTGGAGCTTCTACTGAACCGATTGTAGTATTTTTTCCTTTAAATGAAAGAATGTGATCCCTAGATGTGTTATCAGATATTGTTCGTATTGATTCACCACCATTTACAGTGTAAATTAATTAATTAACTCATTCTTTAACAGTACGCTTATCAATAATCAATTGTTTTCTTCCAAAGAGTGGCTGTTTCAAAATCGATATGTATATGAGTCGATAGATCCACGGGTCCACGCTGCTTCATGGTGGCGTTGCTTGGTTTTGTTTTGTTTGTTGAGATTTGTTTACAATTCGTCAAGGTTTTGTTTCAGTGTAATAATTGCATTGTGGCGTTGACAGTTTGCATGTATTTGCTTTTGTGGTGTATTTTGTAGAGAACATGTGGGTTTTGCCTGGTTGTACTGAAGTTGTGAAGTTGTTCACAGGTTATGTCGAATTCCGAATCCTTGCCCACGCGCCCCAAAAGACGCAAACGTACATTAAGTGGACGCAGGGAAAGATAAAGTCAGCGTAGGTGTCGTGTTAGTGAGGTCTTTTCCTTTTCTGTTGGGTCGTTGCCTATGAAATGTCAGTTTTGTTCTGCTTTGTACTTCCCATGTGAGAGAAATTCTGCAAACGAGTTACTTATTCGAGCAATATGCCAGAAGAAATCAAAGTTGTTTATAGGAGCTGATGACACATCAAAAAACTTTAGACATAATATCCGTCAGTATAATAGTGGTCTTTCTTTTGTGTCATTTGGAGACGATATTGCATTGCCACCTGGTCATGGGCCTTACGTGTTTGGGGAACTCCATATCTCAGAATATCTTCGTTATACCCTGAAGATCCAAACAATGCAACATATTGCGCACATTAGTCTGGGCACAGTATTTTACATTTAACTCAGATCTCACCGTCAAATTTTGACGGGTTGTCACTAATATGTAATAAAAATGTAAACTAAACGACTTTTAAAATACCACCGGAAATTTATTTAAACATAGAAGACGGCTTATATTCTTAACTTCATTACATTCTACATCATAAGGCTTTACGTATCCATTCACGTATATTTTCTTTCTTTTCTCGAAAGCTCCTGATTCATTTTTTCTCTTATGCACCGTTTGCTGACTCTCTGGGTGAAGTGAACAAAAGTAATCTCCCATCATGTTGGTGTCTCAGCGTCTCTGATAACGTTTTTCCATCACTTTTAATCGTGGAGAAATCACCTTGTTCTTCACTTCCATCACCTAAATTGTCCGAAAAGAACTGTAAATGACTGTTTAAAAAGTGAACCTTCAGGCTTATTGAACATTCCCATTTTTTGAAAGCATCCAGCATTTTGGCAAAAATTGATTGATAGTGTGGATCTTTTTGTTGCCTAGACATTTATTTACAACTTGTTTAAATGCAATCGACGTCTCTTTTTCATTTACTGTTATATGTAGTTCAAACTGGAGATCAAACATCATTTTTATATCAGGCCCAACAAAGATACCGTCTTTTAATTTTGCTTCAGACAATTGCGGAAATTTTCACAGATATTTGAAACATCTTTAGGTAAGGCCTTCACAAATTGTTTCTAGAGACCTAATTTTAAGTGCAATGGAGGCCGCGGAATCTTGTGTTGATCTACCAAATGTTCCTTTAGAATGTTTTCTTCTGGCTTTATATATTTTCTTGCACGCCAATTCTTTCTTGGCCATTGATGATCTCGTGCCCTACCTCATTCACGAGGGAATTTAGTAACTTTGCTGTCCACGATGCATGCACGTTATTTTTAAGTCACCACATATCATCGATCCATGAGCGGAGTAGTTTATTTTCTCTAAAACTACGCTGAGGTTTTCGTAACTTTCCTTCATGTGTACAGAATGAGCAACAGGAACCTACTCATGTCATTTGGTTACGGGGAACTTCTCACTATCTTTTCTGGGGATACTCTTTTCTCACACTAGAAGGAATGCAGCCAATGCAGAAAATGAAGCCCCATCACCTAAAACTAAATCCGTTCCTTGGTTGAATGAGAAGTGTAAAGGAACTACCGTACATCCGTAATCGTGCACACAACTGGTACAAAAAAAACTGACCAAAACAAAAATGAGTACAAAAGAACAAGAGCTCTCACCGGAGGAATACTTAAAGAGTAAAAGCAAATGTAGAATAATTTTATGCTATCTATAAGTTCACACGCTATAAGAGTGTTATTGAGAAAAATAAATGCAATACAGACAGAAAAGATCTAGCCGAATACATTTTACTCAAGAGGGAAGTAACGTAATTACATAATCTGCAGATATTGCCAACATACTAGCTGATACATGTCAGAAACTCTTTTTATTTTACGTCAAAAAACAGTTAAAACTGCCTATGACGTGCTATGAGGAAAAGTGAATTGTGTGCACATCTTCAAAATTCTGTGATCCCTGAACTAAGTCATATACTACTTAAATTTTTAAAACAGAAAAAAAACTCCAATGTAATAAAATCTATTTTCAAGGATATAAAAGCGATAACTTTTGGCTCTTATCCATGTTGTCCTTCGGAATAATACTTCCTGCCGCGACAACATGGAAACGATAATTTGAATCATTGTATTTCCCACTGAATTCTAGAGGACGTGCACAGAAAATGAAGTTACATTTATGTCCAGAAGCAAAACAAGGGGCCATCTCAGCATTTGCTCAATGGATCAGGGGAACTGGACGAAAAACCTGATCGAAATGGGGGTCATTGACCAGGAGGCTGTAGTACAATACTTGTTACAGGTTGTTTATACACATTTATACAGTCCAAATGGTAAATAATGCATCATGTATCATTGTTAAAATTAATGTTACTTTTCTTGTGATGCTCAGTGTAGTCTCTAATTGTATAGAAACAGTTATACAGCAGAAACGATTTCACTTGGGATTTAAACGTTTCTATCGAATTTAATCGCTTAATGTCATCTGGCAAAGTGTTGTAAAAGAATGTACATGTATTGTATGTGAATTTTTTGTAATGAGCTGTTGATACTGTCACCTGATGAATATGATTTCTACGTCGAGTGTTATAGTAATAGACATCGGCATTTTCTGAAAATATATTCCCGCCCTTAAGCAAGTCATTTTTGATAAAAACCACTGATTCGTAAATAAACAGACACGGTAATGGCAAAATTCCTAGATTAATGAAGAGAGGCTTACATGAATCGTGTGGGTGCGATTTGGTTATTATTCGTACAATTCGTTTTTGTAATCTAAAAGTCTGGGAGCTATAAGATGTATTTCCCCAGAATATTATGCCATATCTCAGGCGGGTATGAACATTCGCGAAATATACACAACGAGAAGTATGAAGGCTGACTGAATTTGAAAGAATTCTGAACGCGTAGCATAATGAACTTAATTTTGTGTTCAATTCATTTAAATGGACGTTCCATTTAAGGTTTGACTGAATTGAGAGACCTAAAAATTTTGTTGCCTTAACATCAGTCAATGGTACACTGTTCATTTTCAATGGAGCACAGAATTGTTTATTTGAAATGGAAAACTGCATTAAAACCGTTTTCTTTTCGTTTACTATTAATTTGTTATTTCGGAACCAATTTGAAACATCTGATATTGTACTATTTACGGTTTCTTTATTGCAAAGGATATTCGTATCATCCGCAAAGAGAACCGTTCTTCCGTTTCGAATCGTCGAGGGCATATCATTTACGTAAAGAAAGAACAGAATAGGGCCTAAAATCGATCCTTGAGGCACTCCACGTGCAATGGGCAAAGAGTCGGAAAGGTGCGTACGTAATGTTCCATTATTCCAGTAAGGTAGTTCAACTCTCTGAGATCGTTGTTTAAGGTACGAACATAACCAATCTAGAGCAATTCCACGGATTCCATATGAAGGTAATTTTGAATTATTTGAAGTAAAATGTCATGATCAATGACGTCAAAAGCTTTTGAGAGATCTAAAAATAATCCAATAGGTGTCTCGTGGAAAAATCCAATGACGAGGCGACATCTTTAAGAAAAGAAAATATGGCTGTTTCCGTTGATTTTGATTTTCTAAATCCATGTTGGCAATCTGAAAGCGCGTCGTGTTTACTGAGAATGGTTTCCATTCGTACGTAGAAAAGTCTCTCTAATATTTTTGAAAAAATTGATAGAAGAGAAAATGGGTTGATAATTTTGAATTTCATTTTTTGTTGCCTTTTTTGAAGAGCGGCTTAATTTTAGCTGTTTTGAAAATATCTGGAAACGTTCCGGTGCATAACGATGAATTAAATATGTGAGTTAACGGGTGTATAATGGCATACGCACAGGTCTTTAACAAAGAATCCGGGAATTCATCTAAACCGGACGAATATTTATTTTTTAGTTTACCGATTATTTTGAGAATTTCATAGGAAGAAGTTTCGGAAACGAACATCGTGTCTAAAATTTTGGGTGAACTGTCTGTTTTTGAATTTTGTAGCTGAAGACCCTTAGTGAGATCGGCAGCAATTCTCGAAAAGTATTGGTTAAAGAGACTAGCCACTGTTGCCGGATCGTTCACATTTATATCGTTATATTTTAAAACAACATTCTCTACGGGGTTTCTAGTTGATTTGGTAGTATTTTTTATTACATTCCACATTGCTTTTGTTTTGTTATTTGAGTTCAAAATATCCTGATCGTGTTTCATGATTTTAGCCTGCCTTATGACTTTTCGTAACAATGTTTTGTATTTTTTAAAGTAGATAAGGAAATCTTGAGATACGTTATGACGTTTAGAAATAAAAGAAAGAATTCGCTTGTTTTTACAAGATGTCTTAATCCCTTGTGTTATCCAAAAATTTCTTTTCCGTGAAATATTTAATTTTCTTTTTTGAAGAGGAAAGCAAGTGTTAAAATGAATTGAAAGAGTTGAAAAAAAAAAGAATTATATTTATCATTTGTATCAACAGTATTATAAACCGCTTCCCATGACTCCTGCATCAAGTAATCAATGAATAATTTTATTTTACTTTTTGTAAACTATCTAGTCATACGTGTATTATTTATTGTGTCAGTGAATGCATTTCTTACAATGGTTAGAATTTGTGCATCGTGGTCACTGTATCCTAAATCTTTTGTTTCAACTTCATATCGAGTAGTAGTTTTGTTAATGATAATTTGATCAATTGCCTTCATCGAATTTTGTGTGATCCGTGTAGGTACATTAATTGTAATGTCTAAATTGAAGGAATTAATTACATTGAGAAACTTTTCTTTCCCGCAAGATTCGACCAGAAAATCAATGTTAAAATCTCCGCATACAACAATGGATTCAAAAGAGCAATTGCTGACTTTGTTAAGTGTTATCTCCAGGTATTCTAAGAACAAAATATAATCTGCAATTCTCTTTGTTGGAGGTCTGTAGATGCAAAGTATTATTACTTTTTGTGAAGTAAGATGTACAACAGAAATTTCGGAAATATTTTCAATGGAATACACATTTAATTCCACCAAGGGGATAGAATCAATATTATCTCTAACGTAAATACAAGAACCCCCATACGTAGGACCTTTATGCGATTCTCTCTCTCTGCAATAAAAGCCTGCGAGGTAAAAGTTTGGAATTTGGAAAATGCTAAGTTCATTAGGAGATAACCAATGTTCTGTAAAGCAAGGAACATCCATTTGATTTAGATCGCTCTGTAGAGCTGCCTCGATAAACTCAGTTTTATTTGAAAGGGATTGAACATTATGGTGAAGAATGTTTAATTTTTGCAAGTACCTACACGAATGTTTTTCTGCTGCATCTGACTGTAGTTGCTATATATTTACTCCATTTTTACCTCGAGTGCGTGGTCGAAGGTTGTAGTGTGTCCTGGCAGTGACAGGTTGTGAGGAAGATGGGGCATCAGGTGTAGATGAATTGGTAGTGGGAATGGGAGAAACGGGAGTAGGTTCAGAGGAAGAGGCAACAGGGTTCGAAATAAGGGTGGGGGGTGGAGAACGTAAGGAAGGTGAAAGGGATGGATTTTTGGCAGGAGACTGCGTAGGACTGGAGTTGATTAGGTATTGTGCAGGCTTGTTACCGACTGCATGTTTACCAGCAAGGTTCATGTGAAGACCATGCCGGGTGAAGTGTTTTGCTGAGAGGAAATTCATTTAAAAAAGTGTGACATTTGTTTCTCTCAGCTGCAGTTTTAATTGTTGGTTTGCGTGCTTAATCTCGCTGCATACTGTTGGTCTGTTGTACCAGAAGGGCAGAGTCGAGACTACAGTGTTAGTATTTTGGGCGGCACATTGTAATTTGTTAACATGTTGCTCAGGTGTAAAGTTACCGCCCAAGTTAATGTCATTCTGCCCTCCTATGATAATTTCTGTGTCCTGATTGGTCAGGGTCTTCGTGTGGGTGTCCAACTCTGCAGTCACATCTGCAAAACTCCTGTTATGTTTAAAAATAGGTGAGACTGAGAAATTGGAGGGTAACTTCCTACTGAGAATGGAGGACAGATGGCGGCCATGACTGTCAGCTAAAATAAGTACCTGTTTTTTAGGCTCAGTAGGAATGTCTTTGTTTTCAAGTGAGCTAGGATGCGCAGCTTTACGTGTTTTGGTTTTAACGCGCTTCCTAGCCTGTTTTTCGTTGGTTTGTGCATGCATTTGTCGATGGTAGAGAAGGGTGGTGAGGATCAGGAAGGCGAGGAAAATCTGTTTCATAATCTAAAACACTAAATCTGTTTTGAGTTGTGACTGGATGCGGTGCCTGTGTCTTTTGTACAGACACGGGTGTACGGTTGGTATTATTCGCTGTGTTGCCGACTTGTACCCAACCGTCTGTGTAGAGAACGACCTCTTCCAACCTTCGGATATATTGATCTAAATTATTGTTTACGTGTGTGAAGGCTTTCAGAAGGTCGGCTTTGAGACTGTAGAGAGTAAAAAGAGTAGATCGAGCAGTAGCCATGTCACGAATGCGTTTTAATGTACGTGATAAAAATTGGAATAAATACAAGAAAACCAAGATAAGAGCAACAATAACCTAGCTTTATATGTTAAAAGTGTAAAATTGATGTGTATTCAATAAATTAAAAAGTAAGATTCAATATAAAAACAAGAAGGTATGCTACTCACAAAATCTATTGAACTTACGAAAACTCTAGTTCTCAGAACCTCTCTGATGTCTTTCAATATAAAAACCAAGAAAAAGAACTTCCTGATGATGATAAACGCACATCACCAACTAAATAATCCCAAAACCACGGAAGAACTTCTTACAACCATTGAATCCACTAATAATTTCTCCTCTGGCCCAGATAATATTCCGAATACCATCACCGAAAATCTCCCCTTACTCGGAAAGGAAGTTTCATCTATAACTATACTTGGAAGAAAAGAATATTTCCCAAGATCAGATGGCCATAGTTTTAGCTGTTCCTAAATCTAGGAAAGACCCATTCAAACCTGATAACCGCCGTCCTATATCACTTACATGTAATGCGCAAAATACTGGAGAAAATCATCAACCAACGCCTCGGATACTTCCTTGATACTCGGAAAATCATTAATGATCAATTCGGCTTTCAATCTGGACATTCCACCACGCTCACATCTAATAAGTGTTTATAACCACATTCAAAAGGCATTTATGAACAATCTACATGCATTTACTGTTAGCCTGGATATGGAGAAAGCGTATGACATGGTATGGAAACGACGGATCACGAAGATTCTGCAGATGATAGGAATAAAAGGAAATGATTTTACCCCCTTGATCTTAGTCTACTAGTTTGGGTCAACAGTCAAGTTTTAGATATAAAACAGCCTGAAAATTGTGTACTCCAAGAGTTCAAGTGTGACTTTTCCAATTACCAATAAATGACAGAGGAGCTCAACTTCAAGATGTCTCCAGAAAATGAGTACATGATATAACTCTTACATCGCAAGGAAAGTCTCTCTCATCTAGTTAAATGACCATTCAAAGAATACTTAATACAATTTTTGAATGGTTCGTGAGCACATGACTTAAATTTTTTGACAAGAAAACGAATGCATATTTTTTCTAAGATAACTGATACAGTAGCTCCCAACTTCAACTTGGAATGGAATCTGTTAGATTTGTTAACAAATCGAAAATTCTTGGGCTCCAGTTTGATCCAAAATTAACATGGAAAAATCACTTGTAAGAATTAACCATGGAATGCAAGAATAAACTTAACATTATTAAATATCCATCCAACAACAATTGGGAAGCTGATAAAAACATCCTGCTAATAACAAAGCTTTCGTTCGATCAAAAATCGATTATGGTTCACTGATACACCAATCTGCTAATAAAAGAGCTCAGCAAAATAAAATCAATCCACAACCAAGGGCTAAAAATATGTATTGGATGCCAGCCCTATAGCAACTCAACAAAAGAAGAATGGAACACAAATTAAAGAAGTAATCCAGAAATATAAAAATTACTCAAATTTCTATATTAGTAATCAAAAAGTGACCATAAAACTGAAACCGTAGTGTATTCACCCAATGAAAAATTTAATTTCCTATAACATAATTTTTGCAGCTCTAATATTCCTGAAAGCTATGCTTTAATGACAGTTCTTAAAATGATACATAAATCACCGCACTCCAAAATTATTGTATTCACAAAATCCCTTTCCAATAAAACTATGCTTCTACAAAAATTCATGCATTGAAATGGCTGTCGAGGTTCAGGAACTACACCATCTTATTCAAGGACTTGGTAAAAACCTTGTTATTTTCTGGATTCCCCCACGTCAAGATACACCATTAGCTACAACAGGAAGTCGTGTTCCATCATCAGTCAGCTTCAGTCGGTGAAAATGTGGATAATATAGCATATACAACAAATGATACCTGGAAG